>VZTH01010928.1:116018-139651 GCA_013397815.1 Aleadryas rufinucha
GAGGGGGGGGAGGGGGTGGGACCCCCGGGCGGCTCTCGGCGCTGGGGGGACACCGCGGAACCGCGGGGATAGCGAGCCACCCCCGGCGGGGACCCGCGGAGGAGGTACCGGGCGGGAAGGAGCCCGCGCGGGGGAGAGTCCGGAGGCGGCCGCCGGCCCCGCGCGCGCGGGGCTTCCAGAGTTCCCGTGGCTGGTTTTCCTCGAGTGTTCGCTGGAGCGAGCACAAGACAACGTTCTTTCCCCGCTTCCACCAAGCTCAGGCCGTAAGTTACCCCAGAACTAAAAGGTTTATCCGATTTCAGCTCGCCTCAACTCTAAAGGGTCATCAAGAGCTGCCCAGGGAGGTGGTGGAATCTCCTCCCCTTGAGGGAAAGACTGGATGTGGCACCTGGGGCTATGGTTTAGGTGAGAAGGTGGTGACCGGTCAGGGGTTGGACTCGATGATCCCAGAGATCTTTTCCAACCAAATTGATTCTCGTGATTCTGTGACACACCAATGCAGTCTAGCAGCATCAAGAGCACAGTTACATTTTACCACAAAGCAAAATCCAGTCCTAAATTCCAGGGCTTTTAAAAACCTCAAAGCACTTTATATATAGGGATAATACCTGTTTTTGTGCAGGGCAGTGAGAGACACCTATCCCACCTTTGCACCAGTTGCTGTGACAGACCTTGAACACAGGGATGGGTGATGTAGTCCCCTGTTTAACCAGAAGCATAATCCATAATTAGCAGATTTTGATTCCCCCCCCCCCAGTGGTTATAAAGTTTCTCAGCTGCTTTAAACAATTCCAGTAATATCCGTGGAATTGGGCTGCTTTTGAGCAGTGGAGGCTCAGCTCCGACAGAGATCCATGGAAGTACATGGACATAAAGAGTAAATGAGTTACATGGAAGGTGATGCTCTGCAGGAAATTTGTCACAGACCTGCGAGCTCTGGTGTGGTTCTGCCGGACTCCTTCATTAACTTCTCCCTAATGCACACCTTGCTGCTCGTGCTAATTGTACAATCACAGATGCTCTGAGTACACAACAGCGATCTCTGTTTAAAAAACATTGCTTCTGAAAGGAATGCTTCTTAAGGGCCTACATTATTATTCAAATTGATGCCGAGGATGATGTAAAGAAGGAAGCTGTTCAACAGCACTTCACTGATCTTTCTACAGCAACTTGTATCAGTCTCATTATGCTGTTTATACACACACAGTGCGATGCGTCCCATTGGTATTACACTGCTAATTGGAATTACTACTTTCAGAAAGAAAAAGTCAGTTTAAAGGCCAAAAGAGAAGCGTGGTTGTAATGTATACCACAGCATTTATTTCTTTACCGAGGTCCATTGGATTTATAATTACAAATCCATTCTAACCTGTCAAAGCATTTATCAATGTATTTAATCAATACAGTATTCTTGCATTACTCTTTTGCTGTCAGGTTTCACAAATGAATACTGTCTTAGCATAATGAAAATAGACTGCATCTGGCATAAACCCACCTGAAATGACTTCTAGGAAGGTTCCAGCCAAGGATGGAGTGGCCACCTGCTTCATTCTTTCCAGCCACCCCAGTGTTTCCCTAGATAGGCATGAAATTACAGGTTTGTGGCGTGTGCCAAACTGGGGACTTATTCTAGAGTTTGACTGAAATGCAACTCTGTGACCTTTACTTTATAATAAACACAAGCCATACGTTTTGCAGATATTTGAGGAGAGGATCCTGGAAAGTAGGAACAAACAGAGAATCTCGTGGTAGCTTTGATTCCGAGTCTCTGTAGATCAAAGATTCTTCTCTTTCCTTCTGTTGTTTTTCTCTGGTTTAGCAGTAGGTAAGCCAAGAATGTCTGCAACAAATACCTCTGCTGTGATTTCTGTTGGAATATCTTCTTCAGTCAAAGCTGCTGCACCTGGAGAGCAGTAACAACAACACAAGACACACAGAAGCAATGTAAAAATGGCTTTCCAGTAAAATTTATAAGCAGCAATAAGTGAATGAAATGTTTTTAAAGATGTACAAAGGGATCATGACAGTGATGGTTTACTAGCTCCATACTTTATGTGTTTATGTCAGGGATTAAACCTGTCAGATCTGTGTGTCTCACCTTGCAGCAGGTCCCTGCCTCAGAGGAGTCATGGGACAACTTTTACACTTGGTCGATTTGATGTGATTTAGGATCCCGAGGGATCCGGGGATTTCCAGGTTGCTTTGCAGCACCAGGCAGTTCCCTTTGGGAGCGGCACCTTCGCTGCACGCGGCCCCTTGCCAGTGACCCTAAACAGATGCTGTTCCAAACCGGTGGGGACTGGGACATGAACTGTACAAAAATGCAGTTCCAATTACAATGGGCAATTAAATACAGCCGCTTGGCTCAAATCAATGCTATAATTTGCTGTTCCAGACTGGTGTAGACTGGGACATAAATTGCAGACAAATGCGGTCGTTACCAACAGCTCTGTTACAATGGGCACTGCGGCCTGGGTAAAATCAGCACTGGGATTTTCCTGTGTGTTTCTAATTTCAGTTCCAGCCAGCAGATAAACAGCAATGTAATCTTGTCAGGCCCCAGTTATAGTTCATTGTCCATTTATTTTTAGATACACCCATGCAAGTGCTGCGTGGATGAAGGACAGTCTGTAGCTCTGTGACTATTTTTGCAATCCCATCTGAGCAGTTTTGACAGCTCTTGGCCTAACAGGGTAAATGGGTTTGAAATTTAAATTATTCCATTTGGGAATTGAAACAATCCTGCTTCTGTGCTGTGTGGAATGCTAATCCTGTACCTGTGGGATCGTGGGTGTCCGGTTCAGATCCTTCTTCCCCGGGTCTCCTGCCCAGCAAGGTGATCAGACACTCAGCCAGCTCGTCCTCTGTCATCTGCTCCCCTGTACACAACAGAGCAACACCAGCCCGTGGGTTATGGGGTCAAGAGCACAAAAACTCAAAAGCAACTCAAATTACAAAGCGCATGAACTAAACAGGACAGTTCAAAAGAGGATCTGGCTTCTCTGAGATAGAGACATATACATTGCCAACCAAACCACATGATCCCAATGCAGGAAAACGTTGATCCTAAGGAAAATTGCTCTTCCCTATAGCATTTTGGGAAAAAATGTCAATCAAAGGGAGAAATTCTGATGCAGACAGCTCTTTAAGATACATTGCAGTTGCAGGGGCTTGAGCTTCTATTCCCACTGGAGAATTCCTGGCACAGACCACAGTCCGTGTAGCCATTTTCATGCAGAGGAGAAAGAGGAAGGTGGAGAAAAGTCTTGATTTAGTATCTTGAAATAACATGGACATAGCACTGTGGGAACACTTGTTCCCAGTTAGTGGTTGGCTCATGCCCTGGAGCATGAGGTTATAGATCTGTTATGAAACTGTTATATCTGATGTACCTATTTATGGATATTCACACCATCTGTATAAATAGCTAACCTTTCTCACACTGGTTGGATCCTTGGTTTCCAAGGATCTTTGTGGCAAGGAGTCTTGCCAGGTGATGTACTGAATAAACCAGCATTTCCCTTTACCTGTTTTAATGCTCAGCTGCCCTTTTACACCAGAAGTAAGACAATAGAAGTTTGTTATTAACACTCTTTGGCACTGGCCACAAGCATATGAACACCCACGTTTGCGGTGTTCTCCCTGATTCAGCTCAACTAAACCATCCCATTTTCAGTCTTTCACACAGATTCAGCCCAGGACCAATTTCATCCCTCCTTTCTTGTCTCCCTTTTATCAGTTTTATACTATTTTTCCAGAGCCTGTGTGTCTGGAAGAGAGAACAGCAATTCAGATAAGGGCACACTGGGAGAAGGATACATTTTGCCAAGATCCATACTTATCATTTAACAGCCAAGGTACCTCAGGCCAGCAGAGATTTCCAGAGCAGTAAAACAAGCTCAGCTGGGACAAGCCATGTGATTATTCAATTTAAAATCTTATGGCAGGTGGGTCCTCACGCCTGCTCTGGTTACCAGGCTATTATTCCATAATAATTTCTTGCTGCATTGAAAAAGTTCTGAAATTACAGGCAGAACTAGCAAGCATAAAACTGATATTAGAAACAAAATAACTCACCTCTGCACTGAAGCAGTGACAGGAAGTCTCCTGTGTCAATAACTTTGTCTTCCTTGTCGTTATCATAACCAAGAATCTGAAATGCTCGTTGTATGGTTTTCATTGACAAGCCAAGTGCGGGTCGATGATTTATGTAAAGTTTGATAAAATCCCCTAAATTGATTTTTGTCACTTGTTCTCCAGTATCCGCATACTTGCTGAATTTTACTTCATTTATCATTTCTTCAATCTAAAGATCAAGACAAGGCAGATTGTTACATGTTTTATTTGGAAGAGCATTGGGCCACTTTCCGATCCCGTGAATGCCAACGTCCCCTAACCATGCATGTGTTGGTGCCATGGTGCCATGACCACATCCCAGCAGGGAGCTGCACTCAGCAGCTCAGGGTGGGCATGGCCAACAGTTACACACCTGCTGACATGACAACAATAAGTTAAAATGGGGGTTACACATACACAGTCATTTTGGATTTCCTCTCTTGTGACAGGCACTCGGTGACCCTGCAGCTGTTACCGGCACCTTCGGCACAGCTGTGTCTCCACTCTGGGACTGGGGGCAGGCAAACCACAAACCAGTAAACACAACATCCTTGCTCTGGAAACACACACATGAGGGTCCTGACAGAACCAGGCTGCACACCCTGGCTAGCATTAGAAATCTTATCTTCCCCTGCTCTGACCTGTGTCTGGGGTGGTTCTGGTGCTGCACAAGCCAAATCCGAAATGTGCTCAGTGGGGCTGACACCCTGCACTGCTGGATCATTTACTCTCCTCTCGGACAAACAGGCAAGCACTGGCTGTGCTGGATACCAGTGGTTTTCCTGAAGTCTGGTGCTGTGAGTCAGCCCAGTTGGCAGCTGTGCAGATGTGTGTCCAGAAGGCAGCATCTGCTCCATGCCTTCATTGTACTCGCAGCCCCTTCGGAGATACACGGGCAGCAGAGAAACGCCGGGAGAATTCCCCGTGCCAACACGTACCAAGCCTGCTGCTCCCCGGGAAGGGAAGCTGATGCAAGATCTCCCCGGGGAGGACTTTGCATTCAGCCTTGGGCCTTTGTCCTTGTGTCACAAGTTTTTCCACTGAATGAAGCCCGGGGAAGAGGGAAATCTCAGCCTTAAATTTTTCCTGTAGCAAATGTCACACCAAGCAAGAACAGTCATTTTCACTCGACTCTGGCTGATCTGGGATTAGGTTTTCTATCAACCCCACTGAACTACAAAAGAAAAACACCAATTCCCAAAAGCTTTGCCAGTCAGCCCAAGCTGCCTTTTCTCCCTCCTGCTTTTCTTTTATTAAAACACTCCAGAGAGAGATGAACCTTCTCTCTGGATTTATTACTGATTGTAGGTTGCCTGGTTTCACAACAGCTCAGCACCTCTGTTTCCATGCCTGAAATGCTGCTTATATTTTAATTTGGGGAAGTGTGGGACACTATCAGTTGTTCTTCCAGAGACTTTTCCCAAGGGAATATGTTCTCTGTGTCCCCAAGATGCAAAAATGTAATAACCCAAGGAAAAGATCTAACATGGTATGAGGAGATAAGACCTCAACTTGACACCAGGGCAAAGCAGCCCCAGCTCAGATAAACATTTGCTGGTTGTGGGGGCTCCAAAGTGAGTCAGTTTGCAAAGGTCCTGCCTTCCATCTGGTGGCTCTCCTGGCAGAGCATCCCTGGGTAGATGGGGGGCCTCTGGGCTCATCCCTGGGGTAGATGTGGGTTCCTGTGCCACGGCAGGGATGAGCACAGCCTCCCCCGCGGAAAGGCCGAGGGAGCGCAGTGATGCACCGCTGCCCTTGGGAGAGCCCCTCCTGCGGTGTCGGGCTGGAGCCGGTGCTCAGAGGCCGTTATTCAAATCTCCTTGCTTCAGATTCAGTCATGCCAGGTTACACATTACAAATGAGGTTTGTATATGTACAAACTGCCTTGGAGAAACAGCCACACAAAGGGGAAGCAGCAGCACCCTTATTAAATCAGTTCTCTCTGCTGTAAAATTTTGACCCTGAGGTTGCCTTGTGGAACATCTATGAGCTGTCAGGCTCCAGGTTTGCTCAGCCTTCCCCTGCAGTTGCCCAACTTGCTAGCAAGGAAAATTTTGAGGAATTTGCTGCCAGATTCTGACCACTACTATATTGATACTGACCAGATAAAATACGTTGAAAGCCAATAAACATATGGTCAGAATCTCGCCCTTAGAACACTTGGGAAGTGCAATCAGTCTTGCTCTTTCTTCTTTTAAAAACAATAAAAACAGCTGACCAACCTCTTCCTCTGATGGATAAAATCCTATTGCTCTCATTATAGAAGGAATTTCCTCCAGGGGAATATGTGTTGACACCTGTCTGTTCTCCATTGTATCGATACCTTGTCTGCACAGCTGTACGTAGTAAAAATAGTCCTCCAGTTCCTGCCAGGGATTCAAACAAACACTGCAAATTTCAGTTACCAACAGGCACAGAAGATAAGGCTCCTTTTAGGGTTTACTAACAGGCATATCAATGAGATTGCTGTTAAAGGCGAGTTGGACAAAACAAAGAAATGTCAGGCCTGCATAAATTACACTCCAGCCAGGTGTGGCCAGACAGCGTTCACAGTGAGCGTAATTACCCTGAATAATTTGCCTTCTCTGCCGCCATCCAGGAGGTTGTAGAATGGGATCAAGTCCTCCCCACCCAGGAAAGCAGCAGCATCCAAGGCACTGGCAGAAATGGAGAAAAGAAGGTACAGGAAGGGTTCATGTGAGGAGAGCTTTCACGGTTCCCTTTCTAGTCGTTGTTCACAGACACTTTCAATAAATAAAATCCCTGGGCCTCAGAATTCAGGAAAGAAAAGCACTGCCTTGAACCCTGTGCTATTTTATCATCAGCTGCACTTCTACAGCATATTTCATACCCAGGTTTTACATACAATAGCACAGTGTGGGAATTAATTATTACTGAATGGTCCTCTTGTTTAGTGGAATGAGTACAGGGCTGGGAGCCAGGAGCTTTTCCATGGACTTGAACTTGGTGTCTGGCATTTGGCTTTTCTGCTTCCTTATAGAGACATTGAGGGAGATGAATTAGCTAGATCAGCATTTTGAACATGCAGAGAAGGCTAGGGCTTGGTGTTTGCAATAAACCACACAACTCCCTGTTCCTTGATCTAACACATTTTTCCCCAGTAACTCAGTGCAATCCATTACCCGACTTCCTCCGCCGTGGCGGGCGACGGAGTCACAGGTGCAGTTTGCATTAAACTGAAAGCGCCTGAGTAGCCACCTCTTTGTTTCAATTTCATAGGCAGTTGGAGCCAAAAGAATCCCTTTGGCTTGTGCAGATGTAAAAAGAAACCAAGCCTGGAAGTGCAATCATGGCATAGCACTGCCACATAATACCCCACGCCTGGCAGCAAGGCTGCAGCTTTCACACACACCTCTGTAGTGCTGCTTCCACTGGGGTTTTTTTGCAAGCTTCATGCTTTTTTCATAATTAAGTTATTTGGGTATTAAACACAGTGGAGATGCACAAGATGCCAGAAGCAGCAATAAAATGATAATTAGCTCATCAAGAACTTCGCTCCAAAAACAAATTACATAGAAATTCAATGTTGCCTGGACTCTGGCCAACCATTATAAAGAAGGATCATTTATATTCTATTGCCTTCCTTAAAATGTCGCTTATCCTGACCCCCGACTGTTTAAGCCACACAAAGTGGAAAAGAAAATAAATAAACCCATTGCTTTCCCACTCAGGTTTCCTTTGTTCTGGCGCATGAAGGTGAGCTGGCTTGGCACCCCTTGGGCTTTCCTCAGAGCAAATGGTACCTGCAAAATGTGTTCCTTGCAGGACCAGCGTGGTCTTAACCACAAAGCCTTGGTCCTAGGAAGGTGAGGGGCAGTGGTGTTTCCCAGGTGCACACCAAAAGGCAAACATAGGAGCAAGGGCTAAAAGCCAGCGCCCATGGAGTTATTTCCCAGAACCCAGGAGACATAGTGCTCTGTGCTAGGAGGGTGCTGTGCAGGGTTTGAAAAAAAAGAAAAACCAGCACACAGACTGAGGGAGGCCATGCCATACTATCCTAACTCTGCCATGGACTGAGCTCCCTTCCCAGTCCCTGAAGTGTGAAGTGGTTCCATGCTGGCCTGGCAGTCTTCATGCCATTCACAGCTGCCTTGCTCCCTTTCTATGTACAAATGTATCTACCATGCACCTGCAGCTGTGAGGGAAGAGCCTCTGCCCCACATATGTATTCCAACGAGCAGCTTTGGTCCTTGACGTGCCAAGAAACCAGTATATCTATCCTGCCTTTCCTGTGTTACCCCCCTGCCACGTGGGAGCACATCTGGCACCGCTGCCCAAGGGATCTGGCAGAGGGAAAGCTGCAGAGGACAGCGTAAGAAACCTGGCAGGATTCGCTGCTGATGCTCTGAGCCAGAGCCTGGAGATCCTCCTTTGTTAAAGCAGCCTCCAGTCTTCCACCCACCCCATTTACTGCAGGCCATTTATTCATGTAAGCAAAGCTTTATAGGATTAAGGTGGCTTGTCCTAAATCCAGTCTTCAAATGCAGGGGGGATTTCCCAGCAAATTCCTATCCCATTTGGAGAGCAGACACTTTTGTATCAGCAGATGCCCTGTGTGCTCCTCCTGCAGCCAGTGCTGCTCTTCTGGTCTAAGCCTAACCCTGACAATCTCCCATCACACTGGCCAGGCCCTCACAAGGGCCACAAAATCCTCTGCCCAACTTCTTACCATTTGGGCACCATTTCCCAGACTGGAGTATTTTATAGGCACTATGGCCACCCCTGTGAGGTTTGCTGGCCTAATCCCTCCTACATCACAGAGAGGAGAACAAAACCCCCCAAAAATGTGTCGTGATGTGTTTCAGCTGCCACCCCACAGAGCTGCTTGGGGCCCAATGGGTCAACCAAACATAACAAGATTCCCTTCCCTGACGTAACTCACGGTAGGTTGACCTTCCATTTCATAAAAGTGCACTCCTTGCCCCCGGCTGTAAAGATGTAACGTCCATCATGGGAGGTGGCAAAGTCAGAGGCACCATCCGGGTGGCAAATGAAGGCTGAGGACTTGTGGGGGTTGCCATCAACAGGCAAAATCTGCAAGCCCACCTGGAAGGGAAGAGGGAGTCTGGGAGGGCCGGGGGTCCCACTGGGGCAATGCCACATCCTCTTCCCCAGGAGTTCTCTCAGTTCTCAGGCAGGACCAGCCTACACCTGGTTTCATCTCCAGTGAGGTTCCCAAGGGACCACCTGCAAGTGGGGGCTCTTGTACAGCTGGGGCTCCATACCTTGTCCTTTGTAATGTACACCAGGTAGTGTTGCTGGGGGTCCGCAGAGCTTGTCCTAGGGAGGATTTGTATCTTCTCCAAGGGGGAGCCATAGGTTGGTCCCAAAAGGGTCTTTCTAAAGGCAAACAACATATTTATCCACACTAGGCCACCCAAAACATTTTTCCCCTCTGAACAGGTGTTGTGTGGGACAATGGGTAGATATGGGAGGTGTGCAGAGGCTTTGTGCTACTGGCTGAGAGAACAGGATAGGACAAGTCCCTGGCTAGAAGGAACTGCACTGGGGCTCAGAAATTAATTTAGTGCTCAGGGATTATTATATTCTGCTCATGCGAACTCCTGTCTCTTTATCTGATGTCTTAACTGCTGCATCTCAAGTCCAACATGCTGAGCAGACCAAGACCCACCTGCAGCCACAACCTTGCTAAATGACACATTAGTGAACAGCAGAGTGGGCATAAGAATGGGGTGACCGGAGGGCTCTAGAGTCATCCCAAGATCTGCATCACAGATGGACAGTCCCGTGCTCAGGGGTGGGAGTATGATGGTCATTAGACCAAGGAGAACACAGAGTCAGGAGGAGGTTCCCAGGCAATGGCAGGCCTAAAATCAGTCCTCTACCTGCACATTTTGGTTGTCGTGTTGTAGAGCTTCATTTTGTAGCAGTTGTTGGCAGTGAGGAAAAAGGACTCGGTGCTGAGCTGTGGGTACCAGGCCAAGCACAGGGGCACTGCAGCCTGCTCCAGCCTGTCCCTGTGTGTGACCACCAAGTGGTCCTTGATGCTGCTGTTCAGGTCATATTCAACCTGGAGGAAAGACAAGGAAACACAGCAACTCCTCTGTGGTCTGCCAGCACCCTTGACCTTGTGGAATCACTGGATTTGCATCGTCTGGAGAAGCCACAATAGGAGAGCCTCAGTGCTGAGACCAGGCTGAGAAACAACCCCCAGCAATGGAACTGGTGGGGAGAGGGTTGGGAGCCAAGGAACCAAACATGGAGTCTCCTCTGATGGCCTTGTCCAGTGCCACCCCTTTAACCACAAATCATCTCTGTTCTTTAAACTTCGGCATCAACCCACCAGCTGCCGGTCCTCCCCGAGGCTCAGGAGCCTGGGCTCGTTGCTGTCCGAGTGGACCCCAAAGAGGATGCTCCGGATGGGTTTGTAGTGGGAGTCCAGCCCTGCCAGGTGTTCCCAGCATTTGCTCCCATTCTGCAGGACTCTCTTGTAAACAGTCACTGAATGGTTCTCATCCTGTAACAACAGCACAAAGGTCAACGAGCCACGATCCCCGCACACCTCCCCTAGCAGTGGGTTACTTGGTGTGTCCCCTCTAGGCTTAGCCTGGCCCTTTCTGTTCTGGAGTCCCACCAGGATCTTTAGAGTCACAGCCAGGACAAAGCATTGGGCCGGACAGATTTGGGCAGCTGCTCTCAAGAGATCACTACAGAAATCCTCAATCTGGCGGGAACATCTGAGCCATTTCCTGCCATGCTCATGTAGAAAAAGGGCAGTAAATTTCTGTGATTCCCCAGAAATCACAAGGAAGGTGCTTCCCACTGCTGTGCTCTGCCACAAGTGCAGGAAAGGGGAATCTTTTCCTTTATAGAGATCATCACCAGTCGCTACAACCTCTGAGCCAAACTGCTTCAATGCTGCCTCTACACTTCTATATCGAGATATGGGATCGAGGGAGCAGCCCCCTCGCAGATCACCAGCCAGAAGGAAATCCCTGCTCCAGCCCTTTCTACAGATGGATGCAGAGCTAAGCTTTGTCACTAAAGTTAGGGACAGGGCGCTGCCAGCAGCGGGTCTGCGGAGCCGCTGTGACGGGTGACGTTTTTACAGAGTGACTCTTCAAGCCAGGAAAAGCATTTTGGAGTCAGGGAGCCCCAGGGGAGGAACAGCCCTCTGCCCTGCTCGCTCTGCATTTCAGAGCCACCAAGCCCCAGAGGAGGGACAGCCCTCTGCCCTGCTTGCCCTGTGCCTTGCAGGATGGCCAGCAATTCCCAGTCCCTCCCAAAGCTGCCCCAGGAACAGTGCGTGTAAATCACCGAGCGGAAAAAACAAGCTTACAGCAGTTGCGAGGTACTTGGAATCATGAGAGAAGCTGATGTGAGTCACGGGACCTTGCGAGAACTGGAATTTCTCACAGATGGACTGAAGGGAAATTGCATCAAGGATGTAGACGCTTCCATCAGTAAAACCAGCAGCCAGCAAATAACCTGGAAAGCAGACCAGAAACCTCTCACGACACCATCGCTCCTCCCAGGAAGGCCAGTGCTTGGCACGTGGGGAGGTCACGGGGCTGGGATACCTGCAGGGTCATAGGATAAGCACTGGATGCCGGCCTCAGTGAATATCCTGCTAACGAGGTACTGGGTCTCCTTGTAGTCCCACACCTTCAGCAGCCCACAGTGACTCCCTGCAGCCACGAATGGCTCCTGCGGGTGGCAGGCGATGGCATTCACAGCTTTCTTCGCCTCTGTCATGATTCTTTCAAAGTTTGTGCTGTCTGTTGCAACGTGGAACATGGTTGCATCAGAGGTTGAAAGGATGAAGTTCCTGTTTAGTGTGAGAGAAACAGAATTCAATGAATCAGACCAACTGGCTCATGTCCCTCCAAGCCATATTACACATCAGTCTCTTTTTGGCAAGTTAGTTGGAGAATCACTTATATTTTGTGATATGCAATATGCAAACGCTCCTTGACCTGGAAGGCAAGTGGCACTTTGTATTCATGACCTGGGAAATGGCCACAGGAAGACACTGGAGCCAGTTCCATTTTCTACTTGGCTGGGCAAGCCAGAAGATGAATGACATCTGGGGAGCTCCTGCCGTTTGCAAGTCACTGGTGTGTGAGATGGACAAACGAACAATTGCAGATACTCTGAATGGGCTTTTCACATCACCATTGTCAGTGGCTCCACGTTGACCACGCTGCCATGGCCGAGGTCAGAGGGCAGTTTCAGTCCCTGTCTGCTCACTCAGCCACGCTGACCAGCACAGCAGAGAGGTTTCACTGTGTGGTGATGTGGGAAGCAGACAGCTGGATAATTATTCACATTACAGCACAAACATGTATAGTTTCAGTCTGCCTGGTAGAGAGTCTGGACCCAGGAAAAGGGGCAATAGAGGATCACACAGAAATCCCAGACTGTTTTGGGTAGGAAGGGACCTTAAAGATCATCTTGTTTCCACACCTTCCGCTAGACCAGGTTACTCCAAGCCCCTTCCAACCTGGCCTTGAGCAGTTCCAGGCATGGGGCATCCACAGCTTTTCTGGGCAACCTGTGCCAGAACATCACCATTCTCACAGTGAGGAATTTCTTCCTATATTCCATCTAACCCTGCCCTGTCAATTTTAAGCCATTCTCCCTTTGTCCTGTCACTCCATACCCTTGTCCAAAGTCCCTCTCCAGCTGTTTTGGAGTCCTCGAGGCACTGGAAGGTGCTATAAGGTCTCCTTGGAGCCTTCTCCAGGCTGAGTCTAGGAGCTGCACAGACAGGCAAGTGGGGAAGCGCAGCTTCTTTGCCAGCTGTTCCACCACAGCCACCAGTTCATGCACATCTGGCCCAGGCACTGATGGACTCTGCACCTCTTACATGCTTTAGCTGGGCTCTCCAGCCATTCCTAATCCCACCAGCCTCTGGGATGAGGAGCCTCGAGCCCTCCCCTTTGGTTTTCTGCCTTTTGTGCTGCCCAAAGCAGCTCCAAGTGGCAGGAGCTGCAACAGCGACCCAGGAAGAGAGAAACCAACAGGGAAACCAAACCATCCCCCAGGACACTGCTCCGGGCTGGAAAAGAATCTGTCCCACATAGCTCTTTGGAAAGCACGTGTGGCTAAGAACAGACGTTGCCAGGAAAGCCTTAGCAGGAGTGACAGACATATGGTTTGCAGGCTGGATGGAGCCACACAACAGCTTCATCTGGCCTGCAGACTCCCTGTAAGTCCTCAGGCACAGCTACGTCACGCAGAGGGACAGAGAGGGGCTGGTGACCGGTCAGTGTGGTACAACCCTGCACTGGTGCCACGGCCCCAATTAGCTTGCCAAGCCATGATAAAATCCAACTGGATATAGCCATCCCTGGGAGGGGCTTAAGGGGGGGATTAAGGGGCCCAGTGAGAGCTGGAGGCTCGGCATTAGCACTGCCTGGTGTGCCGGGTACGTGACAGAGAAGCTGATCATCACCGTGCCTGTACTAACGCCGTGTCTGCGCCAAGGCACCACCTTGAGCTCAGAATTTGGGATGTGCTGGAGCCCACCCACACTCCCTCCCTGTCCTGCCTCCCTGTCCTGCCCAGAAGCCTGGGCACAGGGTTGAAACCTGCTCCAGACCAGGCAGAAGCTCACGGAGCAGCTCTCGCTGACCACCTCCCCAGCTCTCACTGACCACCTCCCCAGTTTTGAGCTGCAAGGCAAACACAGGAGAAGACCCGGGTTTGTAAAGAGACACTCACCTGGTGAGAAAGGGCTGGCTGCTGTCTGGGAAAGCACTGAGAGGATCACGAATGATTGTGGAGAAGGAGATGGACCGGATAGGACCCACTTTGTCATGGCTGTAGATGGTGAGGAGCCGCAGCTGCCCATCGTAGAATTTAACCTGCCCTTTCACATCACCTGTGACTACACAGCTGCAAGGAAGGGGAAGTTATTATCCAACACACTGACTGACAACTCCCGGATATTTCTTGGAGAGCATCCTTGGGCAGAAGCAAATCTCTTCCCCATTTCTCTGCACAAGCACACGAGCAGAGCCCTGCACAGATGTTCAGGAGAAAGCCAGGACTGTGCAGAAACCAGCGGCTCCGCTGTGACCCTGCCGTGTCCCTGCCGTGTCCCCAAGGCTGTCGCGGCGTTTGGTGGCTGTCTGCTCCCTCTGCCGGTAGCGGCCAGGAGGCTGAGCCGCTGTCTGAGCTACCCAGCAGAGCTGGCATCTCACCACCACGACTTTTCAACCTTATTTCCACCCCCAGCCAAATCCATTGCTGGAAAATTACTCAGAAACCAGCAGGACTTTCCTGCATGAGTGACCATGCTGCCAAGTGACTTAAAACTCCAACATTATTTCTGCCGCTCCTACAGCTGAGGTGCCTGAGGACTACAGCTACAGAAAAGGGCTGCCCCGTTACCTCTCCAACACTTTGAGCACAGTAAGACTCTCCTTCTGCATTGACACCACTTTGGTGGCTGTTATTCCGTGGGGTTTGGCTGGCAGTTCCTCGGGGAGAGTGCGGGGATTGTCCATGTCCCACACCACCAGCTTCCCGGCCGAGGTTCCCGTCAGAGCTTGGGTGTTGTTAAAATGGAAAACCGACTGGCTGAACTGTCCCACCAGGCACTTGAAGGTCTGTGGAGACAGCAGCTAGGCTGTGTTTTCATCCCAGAGCTGGCTCTGCCCTCCTCAAGCAGAGAGGTTTCTGCTTGGTCCTCGTGAGACATTCCCTCCCTGCCCCACAGCAGGACAAGAGATGAGAGCCCCAGGAGAAAATGCAGTGGGGCACCTTGGAGAGAGAGCCCTGCTGGAGCTCAGCTCAGGCAACCCAACAGGCTTGTCCCTGTCCAGGGGGGACAAGCTGGGGACATGGCCACTGTTTTTGCTTGAGGGGATGGGGAGGGGCAGTGCTGCTGCCAGCAGGAAAGCCCAGAGGGTGACATGCTGTGGTCCCTCCCTGCCGTGCTCACCTGGTTGCTCAGGAATGGTGCCCCGTACTGCAAACCTGCATCATCCTGGGGAAAGCAGAGAAAACATCCAGGACAAGGATTTTGGAACCGAGCTCTGCAGTGCCAGCATGTCCCCTCCCCAGCATCTGGGCACTGGCCCCACACTGTGGTGAGCAAAGCAGGGCTCCTGGGGCAGAAAGGCTCCAAGATCTTCCAGAGAGCACAAAACATCCTCTCCTTCTGCCGGCTTCTCTTCCAAAAGCTGCTGAATGGCCCAAGGCCCGTGGGAGAGGTGAAGAGCATCCCTGCCACAGCTGGGCCTCACCAGTGTGGGAGTGGAGGGAGGGTGATACTCTGCCCAGACCACTTTGGGATCTGGCAAGGGCAGGGAGCAGGGAAGGGTGATGGGGGCAAGGGCAGGGACAGAGCTGCAAAGTGTGACCCCAGTTGTGGACAGACACCTTGCCCCAGAGTTCCCCCTGTCACCTCCTTTCTGGCACCAGAAACACGACTTCCCATGTCCCTACTTACCCACAGGTAAAATATCACCTGGGTTTTGCTGTTGCTGACAAACTCGTGGGGATTCTGAGGGTTAAAAATGACATAATCCTGAAATTCAAAGGTGAGAATCGCATTAGCACCGACCTGAGCAATGCTTTCTGCTTACTCTTGCATGCAGAACAACTGTTTTTATCCAAAACCATCTCACCAGCTGCACTGAACTGAAAACAGAGGACACCCCATGCCTGTCAGGCATCAGAGGAACAGGGATAATCCCTTGGGGTGTTCTGCTGCATCAGGGTGCCCCAGGGATGGGGTGTGATCCTGCCTCCCATGCCCAGCTGGCACCTACCAGCAGCCCCGTGCTGGATGGGGACATGGGGGTACAGGGGGGAGCGGGTGAGGACGGGGCTGCCCAGTCCAGCCCCTCTGCCCTCCTCAGCCATGGTCACTCACCTGATGCCCAAATTCAGGCTGCAGCTCTGTGCTGCACATGGGTTCCTCTGTGGGCAAAGTCCATCTCCAAACACAAACTTTCTGGAAGAGAAGGGAAGAAAAATCCAAGGAACACTTGTGGCTTTCTGGGAGGTTGGGGGAGCCAGGTGAGTCCCATTCCCCACCCACTGCAGGGGACAGTGTGGCCTAAAAGACTGGACCAGGGTAAAACCCAGCACAGCCTGGCAGAAGAAAGCTCAATTTCAGGAAATAATGCTAGAAATTGCTTAGATGAAAGTGATGAAGTCAGAGGCTTTTATAACAAATTAAGATCCATTTTTTCAACTCTTCAGCATTCATTTTAATGAAACCCAGGTCTGTCTTCTAATGGCTCAGCAAAAACAAGCCATCACTCTGCAAACCCACTCCTCTCTCTCCCGCTCTCCCCATCCAAATTCCCACCTCCCCTGTGCTGCACTGCGAAAAACCTCCAGGTCTCTATCCTGCAAAGCTGTGAAAGAGGAGATATTCTCTTCACCTGCACAGTGCCAGCGCTAATGGTCACCAAATACTTGGCATCCTGGGAAATGGCAATGGCACAGACCCCGTCCTCCGGATGACCCTCGAAGATGGTGCGCACGGGTACCCTACAGAACAGAGACCCCATGGGTGCTCCTGGCAGCACAGGGGGTTCAAGGCAGTCACTTGGCAAAGTTTGTGGCACAACCCACCCACCCTGGCCTGTGTGGAAGGAGGGATGGAGGGAGGGAGGCTGCAAACACTGGTGCTGCCACAGGCTGGTGCTCAATGTCCCCTCCATCGCTTCCTCCTAAGTAAGTGGCACTGGGAAACAACTCACCAGGGGTCTTTTAAGATCCTACATCATGGAGATGTGATGTACTTAGTCTGGGGGAGCTCAGGCCCATCTCAGTGTCTTGTGGATGATATGAGGATGATGAAGGCCTCGGTTTGGTTTTGGTTCCTTTGCTGCTTTTTAGTCTGTCCCTGTGTTCTCTCATTTTACTCTCAGCTGAGGCTGGAATTGGTTCTGAGTGATTCACTGGACATAAGGGGTTTCCAAAGAGGAGGTTCCTGGGAGCTTACCCGGAGTAGGAGTCCCACACGATGATCAGAGCATCTGGCCCTCGGTCAGCGGTCGCAACCCAGCGTTTGTCTTCACTCACACACAGGCAAGAGATGACATTCGTGTGGCCCTGGGGGAGGGAAGCAGCAAAGTGCCTTGAAGGCTGCAAACCTGGGGCTCTTTTGTCCATACCTTTTGTTTGGGCTGCTCCTGGGTTTGGTTATAGGTGCCCCCTGAGCACCAGATAAAGAGACAGAGGGAGGGGGTTCAGGAGAAGGGGAGGAGGAGGAGGGAGGTGCTCAGCTGTGTGCCAGACCTGCAGGTGATACTGCTTGTTCCCCAGGATATCGTGGATGACCACCATGTGGGAGGAGACGTACAGGAGCACCCGGTCCTCCCCATCCATCAGGCTGTGCACGGCCAGGCTGCTGTTGTAGCCAAACACCCAGGACAGGTTCTGCAGGGAAAAAGCAGCTCCTGGCTCTCAGCAGCCAGGACAAAAAAGGCACACAAGGTATGTGGAGCGATGGAAGAGAGCAGGGCAGGAGGGCAGGGTGTGGTGTGGACCATCCTGGTGGCACTGTGCCTGTTGGTACTCACAAGGGGGTGAAGGCTGCTGTCCCTGTTCTTCCTGAACAGCATCCCCGGCATGGCCGCCCACACCAAGCTGGCAGAGCCTTTGTGCTGTGTGTGCTGCTCCCTGTAGCCTGAGAGAGGGCTGGAAGTGGCTCCCTTGGATTCAGTGCTGGGGGTGGTTCGGGGGTCCAGCACCCTCCAGGCATGATGTCCCAGTAGTGCCTTCCCCCCAGGGTGCCCTGGCTCCCAGCCCAGGTGCTGGGCAGGGTGTCTGAGATCCCCATACCTAAAGGAGATGAAGGGGGACAGATCGGTGGTTCTCCAACATCCTCTGGTTCTCCTTCCTTCTCCCTGGCAGCAGCAAGGGGATCCTTGAAAAGGGAGAGAGGTTTTGGTGAATGCTGGCTCCTGGGCTGGTCTGGATGGGGATCGCCCTGTGGCTACTGGGAATGAACCCCAGCACGTCTCAGACCCTGGGGGCTCTGTTTCCACTAGGATCTGTCCCAGACCCTGTCTCAAGCAGGACTTTCCGTGGCACATCCCTCACCTCCATCTCCTGAGCCATCTGTCTGTCCTGGGACATCTCCTTGGGCTCGCTGCTTAGTGCTGCTCTTCCCTCAGTGGGTTACTCCAGTGTGACTTCACATGGACCATCCATCCACACCTTTGCCCTCCTCCCAGGGAGCTGGGGTGTGGACATGCTCTGAAACACTTCCCCACACACGCTCTCCCAGATTTGGCTGCACAACGACCTGGAACTGGGCACAGCAGAAGGAAAGGACACCTGTGAAGCTGGGAAATGGGTCCCAGAGCCCCTTCTCAGCTCCAGTAACGCTCCCCCACTGAGCACAAGCAAACCCAGCATAGCTCCGGTTATTCCAGCTGAGCGCAGGCTCCCTCCCTTGTCTGCCCGCGCACCGCGCCGGGCATGGAAATTTCCCTTCGGATGGGGTTTTGTCACAGTTCCTGTAAGCACAGAGTTGCTTTTGGGCGGCAGCTGGTTCATCTCCGGCTTCATGGGTCTGCATTTGACCCAACACCGAAACCTTGTGCACAGAAAACTTTCACGGGAGGGGAAGGAGGCCCTGGGAAAAGCCCTCCCCGGGCCCCGGCCGGCGGGACGGGAGCTCGGCAACGGCCGCTTGGGAACCGCCGCGGTCGCCGGGTCTCACCGCGCTCACACGGAGCCGTTCCCAAGACCCCTCCAGGCTTCGGTGCCTCCTGCTGTCCCGAGGGACCCTCCCGGAGACCCTCCCGGGGACCCCCCCCGCTCACCGACACAGCGATCCCCGCGTCTCTTTGCCTCTGCGACCGCCGTTCCCAGGCAACGGCCGTACTGGCTGCGCCACCGGCTGCACCGGGAAAGGGGGGGGAAAACTTCCTCATCCCCACCGGCTGCACCGGGAAACCCCCGGAGAGAGGGGAGGACCCTCCTCATCTCCACCGTCTGCCAGGAAGAGGCAGCGCTGACCCCCCGTCCGAAGCAGGGAGCCGGAGCAGGAAACATTCAGCCTTTCACCCTGCCCAAGCCTAAATCCCGCTCATGGCTGTGACAAAGCCCCTCTTGACACGGCCGGAGCCATTTGGGACCAAACCCTCACCCTGCTCGGGGAATGGGATGAAGGATCCTTTACCCGATGCCCCCCACAAGGAGTTGTAGGCTGCTCTGCTCCAGTGCCTTCCCTGAGCAAGACAAGCGGAGTCAAAGCAAGGAAAATCATCCCTCATCCCCTACCAGTCCCCCTCCGTCCCCAGCTCTCTGCCAGAACGGCCCTTCACAACAAACCCACTCTCGGGGATCACTCCAAGCTCTCACTTCACCCCTGCAGATAATCAGCTCCAAACGCTCGCAGCTGTTGACCTCAGCCTTGCTGTTAAGCTCAAATAATAACAATTTCTAAATTTAATTTGTTTTTCCTTCTGCCCAGAAAGAGCCTCACACCCTGCTGGGAGCGGAAAGGAGATTTGTTATCAGCTCCCATTATCTCCCTCACCCGGAGAGGCTGCCCCAAATAACGACTGCGAGAACAGAGAGAGGCAATACTGTTTTATTGTTTTGGGAGACTATTTTGAAGTTCAACTAGAAATAAGCTTCTAACAAGCCAGTCATTCCTGGAATCCCCTCAAACAGTTTATGCACCTGTGGTGGTTTAGGAATGGTATTCCCCAATTTACTGTTCCCACTGAAAGCACCCCAGACCATGTGCCAGTCACCACTCCCCGCACTGCTCCTGTAGCAGGATGGAGAGGAGAATGGGAGGAACAAAAAGCCTGCCCTGGCTGGAACCAGGAAAACACCCCAAAATCAACTCCCACAAATACATTTTTAAAAAATTAAAAGAAAAGAGACAAGCCAGATTAGGAGTGCTTTTATCATGACTACATAAACTACTAGAAGTTCCAAAAGTAGAATTATAACCCCTATTCCTTACCTCATTGTCTTAAAATAACTGGGCCTTCCAAAAATCCTTTCAGTATGTTCAGTGACTTTAAAAGTTGTGGCAGTCTGGGGAAGTATCAAACTTGCATATCTCTTGCCTGTCATCTACTGTGACAGGCATCAAAAAGTGCTCTAGGACTTTTTAGCATATATTACATGATATTCAGTGAGGAGTTTTAAAGGGGAGAAAAAAGGAATGTTCTGTTATCACCAAATACGAGCATTGCAAGCTCTTTGGAGGCTGTATNCCTATTCCTTACCTCATTGTCTTAAAATAACTGGGCCTTCCAAAAATCCTTTCAGTATGTTCAGTGACTTTAAAAGTTGTGGCAGTCTGGGGAAGTATCAAACTTGCATATCTCTTGCCTGTCATCTACTGTGACAGGCATCAAAAAGTGCTCTAGGACTTTTTAGCATATACATGATATTCAGTGAGGAGTTTTAAAGGGGAGAAAAAAGGAATGTTCTGTTATCACCAAATACGAGCATTTCAAGCTCTTTGGAGGCTGTATCAAGTGAGGTTTGGGTCTCTCTAGAGCCTTATTCTAAAGTGATACAAGGTGGAAGAGATGAGAAGCCACATCTTGCAGTTCTGCAGGTTCCTCCTGACAACCAGTGCAATTCTGAACTGCAGGCAGGTCCTGCTCTGCCAGAACCCTTCAGGCACCAGAGGTCACAGCAACGACACATCGGGAAGTTTCCAAACCAGATCAGAGTCCAGAAAGCAGGCACAAGCTTCAGCTTTATTGTTCTCCAAGCCACAGTCATCTTTGTAAGGGAATGATATTGCAGCTGAAAAAGAAGAGGGTAGAAGAAAATATTAAATTTCCTTTCTCTAACAGGCACAGAAGATCTGACATGGGACGGATCAGACCCACCACAACACTCCTCCAATGGTTCCTCTACCAGACAAACCAGCCCCTGACACCTTTCTCCCTGTGCTCATGGAACTCAATTTTTTGAGTTTGATGGAACTCAGTTCCCTGTATCCCTGTGCAGAACCAGCAGCCTCCAGCTCCCTGGTGCCCACCAGTGAGGCCTGTCACAGCGGGCAGTGACACAGCCCAGGGCTGGCCCTGCTCAGAAAACGTGCCCTGAGCTGGTGAAAGCCTCTTCCCTTCCAGCAAGTGAAACAGCAGCTCACCCCAGGAGACCCTTCCCGGCCCAGCGCTTCGGAGTCAGCCCCACGTGCACCCTTCTACCACCACGGATCACAGTCACGCTCAGGGGTCTCTGAAAGAGAGGAAAAATAAAAAATAAATTCACTTTTCCATCACCAAGTCAACTCTCTCCCTTCTTTTGCTGAAGCACCAGAACATTAAGCCCAAGGAGCTGTTCTGCAGCAGTGCCCATTCCCACTCTGGTGACTATAATTCAAAGAAGAAAGTGTTTTGTGTGAAATCATCTCCAGGAGATCCTCCACTTCCACCATCAAGCACTTAATGGCTGTGGCAGCTTCTCTGGCCAGTCCATGAGGATGGCAGAGCAATGCTGCTGCAGGGAGTCCCTGGGGAGAACAAACAACAGTGATGCTCACAGCAAAGAGCATACACCCCTCAGCTCTTCCATTCATGAGCAAATAGCTCAGTGCTGTGAGAGAACTAGGCTACAACAGCACAGACTGAATCTGACACTTTCTGACATGGAAATGATGATTCCAGAGATCCAAGTTCCATAGAAAAAGCTGTGGCTAACAGAGACGGGCAAGAGAATGCAGCCACAGCAGAAATAATCTCACCCCTTCACTGTGCTGCACCACCGTGGCGATGTTCTGCAGGTTCTGGAAGTTGTTTACATTGACAGATCCAAACTCCACAATCTCATCATCAACTTGAAGTCCCTGGACAGAGAGAAGAGAGATGAGCATCTGCATTCTCCAAAGACAGGTAATATCACAGGTAATAAATAACACAGGAGCATCACCCTCCACCCAGCGACAGGGAGAGAGATGTGCTACCACACTTCTCACACTCAGGCAAGTGAACATCACTGCAGCCTCTCAAAGGCCATAGGGAGAGGTAAGTGTTCATTCCTCTGTTGTTTCATGGGAAGAGGAATCCTGAGGCTGGAATGGTCAGTGAGGTGTGGGAGGAGCTGTGTGGTGCCAGGATACCGCCGAGAGAACACCCATCTCATCCCTGTACAGCGACCAGCCCATTCACAGGAGATCCCAGTGCGACAAAGAGAGGGGGTGACACCCTAATCAAGCCCCCACTTATTAACAAGAGACAGAGGAAGCCATGAGCTGTCTGGCTCCACACAAAGCCTTCCCCACGAGCTGTGCCTGACGTACCGAGACGCTGGCGGGAGAGCCCGGGGTCACGGCGTTCACTTTGGCAAAGGCCTGGGGCAGGCTCTGGTTCTGGCTCATGGCCTCGGCCAAGGCCTCCGCCTCATCCTTGGCGTGTTTCTCCTTCTCCCGGGCATGCAGCTTGTGCAGAGCTTCCTCCACCTGCTTCATCAGGGCCTTGTGATCATTCTGCAAACCTGTGGGTGACAAACCATGAGTGCACAGGGAGCTGGAGAGGGCTCCCCCAAAGGACTCCCAGCACCTGCTCCCCTCTGCAGCCACAGAGCAGTGCCCTGGCTGTCTCTGATCTCAGCAAGAACCTCTGCTGGTCTATCTGCTGGGGCCTGGTGCCAGCCCCACAGATGTTTATCAGTAAAAGTCAGACAGAAAAAACCACCCCACAAGTTTTGGTAAACATGCAAAGGCAGCAGGGCTGGGAGGGCCATGATCCCTTAGAACTCAGTGAGCAGCTCAAGTCTTCTTTCCATTAAGTCACCTGCTGTTATGTATGAAGAGAAAAACCCATCCTGAAAGTCAGGGCACTGGGAAAGCCTGGGAGGAAATAAATGCCAAGCTGTTTCCTACCCAAATTTTATTCTACAAATAGCACAGAAAAGCTTTGTTGCGTTTCACAGATCCCAAATGGCTCCACAGCAGAGGCAGAATTTCGGTGCCGCTGCAGCAACACGTGGACAAAGGCATTTTACTGACTCAGCCCAGGCGGCAGCTCCGAGCACTGAGCAGAAGCACTGGGAAACCGGCTCAGCGCAGCCCTGGGCTCCGGTTCTGAGGAATTACAACGAGCGAGATGGGGGTTTGAGAGAACTACGCGGTGTCACCGCTGTTACGCGGTGTCTGTCCCCGGGCAGAGGCCGGGTTTCCCCCGCACACCCCGGTTTCGCTGGCTCATCCCGCGGGATGGGGGCGCGGCCCGGCCCCGCGGCCCCGGGAAGAGCCCCCCCGCCCGGTTCCCGTTCCCCGCTCACAGATGATGTTGTGCCGGGCGGTGCGCACTTGGTACAGGTCGATGTCTGCGCGGGGGAAGCCCTCGGCGTCCACCAGCGGCTCGTGCATCCCGACGCCCTTTTGCTGTGAGGGAAGAGGCGGCGGTTGGGAGGGGGCCGGGCCCGCGGGCCCGCTCGGCGCCCCCCGGCCCGGCCCGGCCCTGCCCGGCCACTGACCCCCTCCAGCAGCTCGTAGCAGGCCTTGATCTGCGCCTCGATCTCGTCCTTGCGCCGCACCAGCTGCTGGACATCGCTGACGGTGACGGGGCGGCCCC
>VZTH01010932.1:0-30492 GCA_013397815.1 Aleadryas rufinucha
GGGGGGCAGCGGGGCCTGGCAGCTCGCCCTGCAGCCGGGCAATGCCGTGGTTAAACTGCCTCTGAAGTGCGCATGATGTATGCATGCGACGGCCATTAGTCTTAATGGGATGCAAACCAGACTCCAGCCTTCCGGGAACCGCGCTTATGCAAGGAGCATGATTGATGATAATGGGAAATGGACTCACCCTTGGACATCCGGAACAGAAGGGCTGAGTGATTTGCACCTCTCTGAATGTAATGTCGAGAGGGCTTTGAAACAGCAGAAGACACATAACATAGCAAAGTGTATTATATATACACTGAGGTCCACTCAGTGTTACATTAGATAAATTTTATCTATGCCACAATCTGAGAATTTCACTTAGATGAGTCACAGACCGTGCATTCTTCATAAAACTTATGGTCCAAGGTAGATGGCATGAATTGCAGAAATGAAAAGGTATAGGCAAAATATTATTTACATCTTATGTTGTTTAAAGGCTTGAGTCTATATAGCAAGTGACAGGAGTTGTGATGACAAATAACAAAATTCAACAGAGTTGAAAAAATAACATGCAAGCTGATCAGATAGTCTTTCTGAAGCTTCTTGAGTGATTCCAGTGCTGCTCTGTTGCTTAGCAGATGGGTAGAAGGACTGATGTTTTGTCAAAAAGCTTTGCTTTTATTGCAGATGTACTTCTGGCTGTGGAGCACATTCATGAGAAAATCTCCTGATTTTCCTGCTTGCTAGATTTTGGCTCTTGATGAACGATCAGAGCTCATTGCTGTCATATAGTGCATGCAGAGTAGTTTGAGCCATTTCATCGGAACTCAAGTATTTTTCAGGCAAAACTTAAAAGGGCAATTCTTCAAAATCTGTGCAAGCAAGATAGTTCAGTGGAAAGAAAAAGTAGGGGTTTTTCAGTGTAAAAAACTGAATATATAGTAATTCTGGTTAAGAATAAATGGTCTTGACTATGTGTGTTTAAAGCAGTGCTTGAGATTATTACTGAAGTTTTTGCATGCACATTAAATGGGCTTTTTATACATAGGGTTGTAGCTGCTTCTCCAATCTCGAAATATGAAATGCCTTTCAAAAAAGCAGGCATACTTCTGAACAAGTGCAGCCTGTCAAGTTCTGTGCATAAAAAGAAATCATCCTATGACCTGCTTTTCTGTTCAATGTGTTAGCTAAAATGTTTTTGGCACAACAACAAGAGAGATGGCTCCTTGCCATAAGCGCCTTTTTCATACCTGGAGTCATCAGCTGCTTAACTCTCCTCCTTTTCTCCCTCACAACAGCCCTAGAATACAAAATACTTGATAAATGTACATTTGCTTGTACATTAATTATAATGGTTTTCACACCCCAATGTTAAATTGAATGTATATATGAAGTTCTCAAAAATGGGTGAATAAGATATCCCGTCTGTAGGCTTTTGGGCAGAAATGAGATAATTCACAGTAGTATTTTTAGAGGTGTATGTATTTAAAGAATGCCTTTTTTTTTTCCCCTTGAGCTTCACACAGTCCTAGGATGCTCTGACACATATATTCTTAACCACAGCAGTAACATGGTACTTCAACAAGCCATGATCTAAGCACAAACTGAACGATCAGTTTGCTCTGTAGTGTTTGTGAAGGACAGAGAAGGTATGAGGAGCAGTGCACATCACCCTACCAAAACTCCTGTTGCAGCTGTGGAGCTAGCAGAGCAAGCTGTGGAGCAGCCATGCCATCTCCATAGTAACAGAACGGCAGGGATGACGATTCAGTATTGAGCATGCACCATTCCTATTGCTATGCAACCTCTTGCCTCAGGAATTTTTCTGTGCTGTCTCCAAACAGAACCTAAACCATCTGGAAATACAGAGATGGCAGAGTAATCCTGTACTGCTAGACAAGACTGAATAAACAAAGGCAAATTTTATGTCAGAATGCTAAGCCACCACAAATGTAAAAGCCATACATCTACTTGTTGAAGTAGACTTGTGGAATAAATACTGCACTTATTGAATAAAGAGTTGGGAGACATTACATGCTTTTAGATTCCCTCTGCTCCCTCCCCACTCAGGAAGCTCAGCTGTAAATCTTGCAGTTGCTCAGTGAAAGGAGGTGGATTAGACAGTATGTTACCCACAACCACCTCTGTGAATTACTGGGAAAAATCTGTTGTTTTTTCATCAAAGAGGAAAGCACAATTGGGTTAAAATTAAATTACCTGAAAATATCAAAAGGGAAAAGGTATTTTCTAAACAATATTTTAAAAACCTCCAGTGGTTTGGAACCTGGTTATTGGTGGGTACATCTGTGTGGCTCCTTGTCAGCAGACTCAGTCTGCTCTATCCACATACCAGATTTCTCCACTTTCCTCCAAGCCAAGTAGTATCCAAATAACTATATTAGTGTGAATGTATACTATGGTGCACCTCTTATCAATGTGTAATAGCACAGACTTACTGTCATGCTCACCACAACTTTTGGGGTGCAGAAAGTGTGAGCTCAGTGTCACCATGGACAGCTGAGCTGATATACTACAAAGAATTTCACACATTCTGTTCCGTGGTTAGTGCAGTAAATTTTTATGCAGGCACCCCATTTCACATAACACATGCCTGAGATTCAAGTTTGCACACAGCAAGGGCTGAACATGATGCAAAAATCCCACAGCTGGAACCATCACCTTTCTCTTTGCTTATAATTCTGAATATAATGCTCTTAGTTAGAAAATATGGAAGTGTGACTAGTTCATCTCCAAATTTTTTTCCAGATTTTGTCCTTCTATTGGCACCTTTCTCATTTCTTTCCTCAGGAAATTAATCTCTTTTCTCTCTCTATGCACTGTAAGGTTTTAATTATTTTACTATTTTTATGGCTTCTTTTTCTGGGATTTTCTACTGTGTCTGTATGGAGAATGTTGCCATGGCCAATGGGCAGAAGGACTGGAATCCCTAAGGTAGGAAAATGTAATCTGATTTGCATAGTATTTTTCTGTAATGGTGAATCTTCCACTGAAGCATCAAAAAGAGGATTTATACATGGTTGAGGATTTATGCATGGTCAAGGATTTAACCCATAGTTCCTAGATATGCTGGTGATAAAGATAAATATGTCAGAAATTTACTCCAAAAGACATTATTGCTAGTATGCACAGGAAATTAAGTATGTAGAGCTGCCTATATTTGTTCCTTTTAATGACTAGATTCTGAATCTTTTCCTGGCTTTAAATGAAGTGTTTTAATTACATTTCTTTTTTAATGTGTATTTTTTTTCTGAAAATAGTGAGTGGTGACACATGAAACTGCATGTCTTAAGAAGTGAGAAGAATAAAGAAAAGGTTTCTGAGATGCTGTTTTTGATACTAACATTTACTGACAAGTTTGTTACACTACCCAGCAGTGCTGACCTTATTATGCCAGTCTCATCTTCAGGCAGCCTCCATGCAGCAATAGGAAAAGAGGGTAGCCTATTTTTATAAAATACAAAATGTGCACAGATCACAGTGCTCACTGAAGCAAACATATCTTATAATGACTTTAAAGGAATAATAATAATAGGGTAGTTTTTTCTTGTAAGAGGAAAACTGCAACTATTCAAAGCACTGTCCTGGATTATAACCAGGACAGATAGGCAGCAATTTTGCCTGAGAATTCAATGAATAAGGCATTTGAGAATAAATCTCTAAGCCAGATGTTATTAACACTGGTATGTATGTTTATGTGCCAAGGTTTTGGGGCAGGGGGGCTGAAAGGGTGGCTTCTGTGAGAAGATACCAGAAGCTTCCCCCATGTCAGACAGAGCCAGTTCCAGACAGCTCCAAAACAGCCACTGGCTAGAGCTGAGTCCTTTAAGCTTTGTTGGTAGTGTCTCTGTGACAATGTGTTTAAGAAAGGTTAAAAAGTGCTGCACAGCTGCTGTGGGAGATGAGTGAGAAAATGTGAGAGAAACAGTCCTGCAGACACCACGGTCAGTGAAGAAGGAGGGGGAGGATGTGCCCCAGGCACTGGAGCACAACAGAGTTCCTTGCAGCCCATGGAAAAGATGGTGGTTCTGCACATTGTCCCCCTGCAGCCTGTGGAGGACCCCACATGAGAGAAGGGGGATGTGCCCTGAGGGCAGCTGCGGCCCATGGAAACCCTACAGTGGAGCAGATTCCTGGCAGGAACTGTGGCCTGTAGGAGAGGACCCATTCAGGGGAAGGTTTTCTGGCAGGTCCTGTGGAGGGCCCACACTGGAGCAGTTTGTTCTCGAAGGACTGTTCTCTGTGGGAAGGATCAGCATTGGAGAAGTCTCTGAAGGACTGTATTCTGTAGGATGTACCCCATGCTGGAGCAGTGGAAAAGCATGAAGAGGAAGGAGCAGCAGAGACAAAGTTATCAGTTGTGAACTGACTCCAACCTGCATGCCCCATCCCTCTCATCTACTAGTGGCAGAGAAAGCAAAAGAGTCAAGGAGTGAAGCTAAGCCTGGGAAGAAGGAATGGTAGAGGGGAAAGTATTTTTAATTTTGTTTTTATTTCTCACTTTCCTACTATTATTAACTGACAATAAATAAAACTAATTTCACTGAAGTCATGTCTGTTTTGCCCATGATGGTAATTGGCAAATGATCTCCCTGTGCTTATCTCAACTTATGAGCTTTTCATTGTTTCTTCTCCTCCCATCCTGCTGAGGAGAGAGAGTGATGGAGTGACTCACTTGGCATCTGGTGATGAGCTAAGGTCAACACACCACAATGTGCTTCAATTTGAACAAACACAGTTTGCACTGGAAAGTTCCTTTTCTCTCTTTTTTGTTGTGAAACATTTTTAATGAGCTTTAAAAAGAGCAACAGGTATTCATAGGTAAAAGGCTTTCTGTTCTTTGGAATACCTTTGGTCTAGCTCTCACCCTCTGCAGGTCTTTTCATGCCCCATTGCAAAGGGGTTCACATTCTCAAGCTGCGTGCCACAAATTTTAGTGCTGTCTGAGAAACTCATGGGAGATGGCAGGGGAGTTGGAAATAGATGATCTTCAAGGTTCTTTCCAACCCAAACCATTCTATGATTCTATGATACACTCAGCTGTTGCCCAAGGCCCCTCCTTCTGCAACAGGTTCACAGACAATCTGATCAAAGATAAATACATATCCACTTGCTGGAAGCTGAGGAGCTGGCTTCAGACCAGAATATGGAATTCAAACTTCATCAGTGGTGAAAAGAGAGGGTGGTTTTATTTCAAAGGGCAGAGGAAAGACATCAGTTCTCTTCCTCCTTAACTCCTCTATATCATGGGATATTGCAGCCTTGTTTAAGACAGTAGAAACTCAGAATAATTTGGTAATTTTGTATGAGTACTCCCAGGAGGCAACAATAAACCAAATAGTGATTAAAAATTTTACTTACAGAATAGTACAAGAATTAGCTGTTTCTTTATAAACCAATTTAACACCTACCTGCAGATAGATTAGGATGATATGTAGTAACAGGTGATACAGAGTTGTCTGAGCTTTACCACATATGGCAACAGGACTGTTAGAAAAATTGTAATTATTAGCATACAGCCTGCCAGTGCATGAAGAACAGGCAGAAACTGAGCAATTCTGGACAGTCTTGGTACAGTACCTTTTGTTAGAAGCACTAAACCTGTGACTGCCTAATTCAGTCCTCTAGTGAAGATCACTGCTGGATTCTTCACTGACATTGTCTCAACCATTTCCAGGTGACTTCTATTTTTCACATTTTTCTGCTGTCTCTACAGTACTGATGTAGCTCCATGATTCATTCCATGGACCTGAAGCCCCCAGAGCTCAGGAAGCTCCAGCTGGTACATACCACCACAGAGTTAGTGGCAATGGGTGTTACAAACACATCAACCAAGTTTCAACTCAGTGCTGACTTCCCACAGAAAATCACACCAAGTTTAAAATATCTGTCTCTTGTTTTCAAGCTACTAAAAGACTTGAGTTCAAAGAGTCTAAAAAGTAATGTAACTTTCTAGGTTGAACACAATGACTGAAGATAAAGGAACAAGTAAATGAAACCAGTTAATCACTTATGCTTAATACAGTACCAGAAGAACCTGTATTATGACAGAGGGAAAAAGGATGAAACACAGACACACTTGCTGATAATCTCAGTGGAGGTGACATAAACAACTGCCTTTTGTCACCAAAGCAGATCACTTGTTTGGACAAGTGAACCATGCTTGTGAGAAGCTTCCCCAGTCGCAGCTTACCTTATATTTCACTTGAAGAGCAAAGATTTCAGTTTCCACAACTGTCAGTCTGATATGTGTTTTGATGTCTCATATCCATTGAGCTGCATCTGATACATCCTTGTTGGTAGTAGCCCTGCAAAGTTTTCATGTTCCAGTTTGACTCAGATCCCAGCTGATGTTACTGACATGGATTGAGATCTTTAGAACATGATCTTCTGCTCCGTGAGCTCATTTCATTTAAAAGAGAATCATAGAATTGTTGAGGTTGTAAAAGACCTGTAAAATCATCAGGTCCAGCCAGTAATCCAGCACTGCCAAATCCACCACTAAACCATGGCCCTATATGCCACACATCTGTTAATTACCTCCAGAGATGGTGACTCCACTGCTTCCTTGGGCAGCCTGTTCCAATGCTTCACAACCCTTTCAGGGAAGAAATGTTTCCTAATATCAAACCTAAACTTCCCTGGACACAATTTGAGGTGATTTCCTCTTGTCCTATCACTTGTTACTTCACAGAAGACACGGAATCCCACCTCACTGCAACCTCCTTTCAGGGAGTTGTGGAGAGTGATAAGGTACCCCTGAGCCTTCTTTTCTCCAGACTCCCTTAGCTGCTCCTATCAGCTTTCAGCTGTCAGTCTCAGCATTAGAATGGATTTATACTGTTTACACACTAAAGAATAAAGAAGAAAACCTGATTTTCTGGAGACTTCAATCACTTGCTGTTAAGAAAGCTGTGAATCTTGTTATCAAATTTAGAAGCTGTGCACTTCCATGAATCAGTCAAAGTGCACTTTGGTGCTACTGTAACCAGACATGTAAAATAAGATAAATAAGATATAAAATTTTCTAAATTCCCATAAAGCACAAACTGTAAAACAACATGTGACAATATTATGAGTTTAATGAAGGTGCATGTATACAAAGAAGGCAGTTATTTACTGCAAAGCAATGAGAAAAATAAGTCCTCTTTTCTTCAAGGAAATATTAAGTTTACTTAACCTTCTATTTTCCCGGTCCCTTTGGAATTAAGGGAGATGTGGTATATGTTTTCCTCTGATGCCAAATACTGCTGTGAAGTCCTAGTGAGACTTCATGAGTATTGTCAGGAAATAAATTTCCCCTCCTATTTTATGAGTATGTTAGAAAAATACAAAGCTGAATAAATGTACCTTTTTGCCAGGCAGGTGGATGGATACACCTCACCTCAAACTGCAGTCTGTTTGAAAGAAGATATTGCTTAGCTTATCTATAATTTGTCATGACTTGTCTGGATTCCTGTGCTTTTTACATGAAGTGACGGTGATGGCATGCTAGGAGTATTTTACTGAACTTCAAAGAAACCAGACAAAGAGAGAGAAGAGAATGAGAAAAGTTGAACACTGATCAGACTTTCTACCTGTCAGCAATTGCATTTTAGATCAAAGATGTTATTTATGTATAAAACCTGTAGTCCATCTCAGTAATCAAAACCACTCCTAACACCACAGTGAAAGCAAAACCACAGAATAGCCTGCTGTTTTTTCCAAGGTTTCCATAAGATTTCATCATCCCTTCTCGACTGACAGGAAACAGGAACCCTTCTTTTTATCTTCTCATCATCCTACAAAATGTCTATGTTCTGTGATGAAAGTCTTTGGATCCACCCTCATGCAACCTCCATTGTATTCGTTACTGAAAAATCACAAAATCTTAGGTGTGTGGATGGTATTTCTCTCTCTTTCTTCTCATTAAACCCTTTTGTTCAGGTGCTGTGTAACACAGAGACCTCTGAACCTGTTAACTCCTGATGTGGGTTCCGCTGTGTGAGCTGATCTGAAGATAACTTCACCCAGAGAATCTGCTTACTGATTCTTCTGAGCTGGTTTTGTCTACAGCCAGTTTGTTTCAGCAGCACTCTTATTTTTACTTTTAAGCATGCCAGTTCTGTATATTATCTGCAATTTTATTAATTGCAGAATGATATGTTCCAGATATTTTGCATTTAGATTAAATTGTGTTTTAAAATATGTGTCAGCATTTATTTTAAATTATAATGTGGTGGCCATCCTTGATATAGGGTTGTTCTGAATTCAATGCTGAGTACTTCTGCTCTTACATTCACAGTTAATATGAGAAAAGTAGGGTAGCAGTTATCAGACCGCAAATACATCTATAAAGTCCCACCCCACCCTCCACCCTGCAATCTAAAAAGTCTTAACAGAAGACAGAAGTAGCTGACAGTGAAGTAAGCAAAGGTCACAATCACTAAATCACATTCCATTTTTTCAGGCTGTCTGGCTTTCCTCAAGTTTGTCATGGGGGCTGTTTTTCAGCAGAGACTCTATTTTCATGCACTGTGATACATTGAGGAGCATCAGAACTGACCTAGTAATAATAATAACTCACTTTAATTTTCTCATTGAAAGTAAGCATTTACACTCCTTTGCTACTGAAGAAAATGATAATAAATTCATGAGTACAGGCAGATTCTGGGAGGTGTTCAAAGCACCCTTGACATTCCAGCCTATCTCTTTGGTTTGGCTGTGAGGTTATTATGGAGTACTTATGCCTTGCTAAAGGCACTTAAACAAGTTTCCAGCTATTCTATGACCCATTCATCTCATCATGCAGAGCCATCAGGCTTGTCAGGTGTGAGGTACCCTTGATATATCTGTGCTGGCTGCACCCAGTCAAATTCTTGTGCCTGGAAATGTCCTCCAGGAAAGTTTGCCTCCTAATTTTCCTGTGGACAGATATTAAGAGAACAGGCTGCACTTTTTCTTTTTTTGCCCTTTGAAGATGGGTGCTACATTTGCCTTTATTACAGTCACTGGGGATTTCACCTAATTTCTGTGACCTGACAATGATGACTTAGAGTGGCCTCACAACAGCAAATGGCAGCTCTGGTAGTACCCATAAACACATCTCATCTAGTTTTATTGGCTTGTTTACACTCACTTTTCTTAAGTGATCTCTAATTTTGTTCAAAAAGTCAGAGACAGCTGCATAGTGGGAAAGTATCTTCACAGCTGATCTTAACATGGGAAAATTTACACCATTTTCATTACATTTGGGAGTTACAAAAGTATCTATAAATCTCAACCAGCTTAATGAGTGATTGAAAGGGGGGCAAATTGGACTATAATAATACTGCTCCACAATCTTTAGTTTAAATCAGACTACATTTAGTCTGCTATAGATTTCCTCTTATAGAAATTTCAGGGTTTTGATTTTTTTTTTAATTTTAATTTGAATCTTTCTTCTGGCAGATTTATGTAGACAAAACAACTGTGCCTGACTGAGTTATTCAGTAAATGTCATGCATTAAATCTGATCTGAAAACAAGTGTCTTTCAGTACACAAGATAACAAGGGCTTTTGAATGTTCACTCTTTCTAAGGCATTTATTGTCTTAGTGCACATCTGAATGCAATGAATAAAAATAGAAGAAAATTTCATTAATTCCAGCATAAAACTGTATGTCATGCTTCAGGGGGCAGCATTCTAACAATATACTGTGTTTGTCAGATTGAACTTGCTAATGTATGATGCTATGAATATAAATCCACATGGGACAGGACATTCTGGTTTGCATGCATGAATTATCACTTATTTCTATTTTGTCAGGAAATTCAATCTTAAATAAATAACTTCTTTACAGAGATTTTGGGGGGGTGTCTTTTTTGTTTGTTTGTTTGTTTTTTACATTGGAGATGATTGGATTACACACTGGATATACTGTTGGATTCAAGCACAGCATTGCCATCTGATCAAGGGAGGTGACTGTCCCTCTGGTGTGTCCCCACCCTGAGTGCTGTGTGCAATTTGGGGCTCCACAGTACAAAGCTTTAGACAGTGTCCAGAGAAGGGCCACCAAGGTGGTGAAAGTCCCCAAGGGCAAGACTCAGAAGCAGTGGCTGAAGTCACTTAGTTGGCACAGTTTGAAGAAAGGAAGGCTGAGGGGTGACCTTATCACAGTCTGCAATTTCCTCAGGGAGGGCAGTGGAGCAGGAGGTGCTGATCTCTCTCTGGTGACCAGCAATAGGATACAAGAAAATGGAATGAAACTGTGTCTGAGCAGGTTCAGATTGGACATTAGGAAAAGTTTCTCCACTAAGAAAGTGGTCAGTCACTGGAACAGACTACCCAGGGAAGTGGTCATGGCACCAAGCCTGCCAGAGTTCAAGGACAGTCTGGAGGATGCTCTTAGTCATATTTTTTAATTTTAGCTAGTCCTGCAAGGAACAGGGAATTGGACTTGATGATCCTTATGGGTCCCTTCCAACCTGCAATATTCTATGATTCTATGTGTCTAAATGTGTCAAAATAATATGCAAAATCTTCTAGGTAGACAGATTTCCACAGGACATGCTTGGGCAGACAGATTTTCACAGGACATGTTTATACCCAGTTCCTGAGCTCTTGAGAAATTTTGGCAATGCCTCTGAGCTCACATACTAGGAGCTACAGAAAAGCAGAGAATTGGTCCCATGAGGTGTTGAGTTCCTTCAAATCTTTTGGGTGTCTCTGAGAGGGTGTTATGAAGAACCCTCTATGACTGAGCCTACAGAAGCCACACTGCGGCCCCACAGGGTTTGAGAGCTTACTGTGTGCACCAGGAGACTGATGGTTTGCTGCACTGGATTGGCATTATGGTCCTTCCATTTCAATAGTCACCATTCCCTTCCCTCTTTACGCTCCTGCTCTTCCTCCCCATGATGGCCTTGACTCTGACTACACTGGTGAAAAGCAAAATGGCCTTTCTGTAGGTTTTGTCCCCACCACCTGGCCATAATGATAGCTGCAATAATGCAGCCTCATACAGATCTTGTCTCCAGAGAAGCTTTAGCTTAAAATGAAAAGCTGTGTATAACTTCTGCTTATCTGATAGTGTATCATCTGTAAGTGGGTAGCATAGTAGCTGCTCAAACCTGTTCTATTTCTTCTCATTTCTTTTTTCTTGCTCAAGGTTTGCAGTCTGAATGTTAGGGAAAAAGGCAAATTCAGAATTGAATCACTCTTTCCCTTATATCTCAGAAATGAAATCCTGAAAAAAAAAAATCCCTTCTCTATCACACAAAGAATAGAATTTTCTCATTTAGGTTGATTATTCCAGATTTCTTGAAAATGCTCATAAGCGAGATCAAACTGTTCAGACAAATTCAGAATGAGAACTGGAATCTGTCTGGCTTCATGGTTCCTTGGAGACAAGTGATTTTAAGGACAATTTATAAATGTCTCCAAATGAGGGTAAATGCTGACACCCAGAGGCAGGATAATGTAACACTTTACAGTGGTTCATGCAGATGTGAACACTGAATGCATGTCAAAAAGAGCTTCAGGAATGGCTTCTGAGGAACCTATTTAAATACTTACAGCTGTAATTCAGGTTAATATTTGTATAAACCAGCTTTGAGCAGGAGGTCAGACTAGAGACCTCGTGAGATATCTGCCAGCCTGAATTGCTCTGCAATTCTGTGACTGAATTCATACCACAATATTACATGTTAAGAAGAGCATGGGACTAGGCACTACTTACAGAAAGCTTCATTTAATTAATTAGCTTAGAACCACTCTGTGACAGAAATAAAGGAAGACCCAGCTACTTAACATCATCATATCATTTTATCTCATTCTGTAGTGTGTGAGGTAAGAATAATCTACAAAACTACCTTTTATCCTGAAATTCAATCAGTCTGGAAGGCTCTAAAATATGAGAAGATACCGGACCATAGTCCAGGAAGATATTATATTTAAAAAATTACATCTGTCCACAGAAACAAGGCTAAAAATAAAATACCCGATGGCCATTCATTGCTTTTATAAATTTAAGCTGCTGTGGGTTTGTTGGTCCGCAGAAATATTTCTAAATATTGAACAATCCTTACCTTACAGAAAAAGCAAGACAAGACTGATCTAAGGAACAGCTTCCTATTGTCACAAGGGGCCTGAATGATGATTGCCATGGACATTGCTCAGAAGTAAATATGCTGTTGTATAACTAATGACTCTGTTATTATGCTTCAGTGCTGGCCTTTCCTAACTTCCAAGTGCCTTATTTCATAATATTAGCAATATTTTCTTCTGATGGATATGCTATCATGCAGGATGAGTGTAAATGTTGGAGTTACTAAATTCACTGCAAAGACTTTAAGGGATTTTCTTTTCTCTGCCTTTTTCTCACCAAAATGTTAATCTTAAAAGCATTCAGCCTGTATACTTCTGGTTTCAGTGCACTGTGTGCATGAATCCAGCCCCTAAAGACATGAGCGTGCTCAATCTTTGCCTGCCCTGTAAAGGAAAAGGATTTCTTCAACAATTTTTGCTGGCACTGGCCTGTGTGGATGGTGCAAGCTCCCACTGCTAACAAGAAGAAAGACCTGTGGATCTGATGCCAGAAGCTCTCCAGGGATCTCAAATGTCTCTAGCTGGGATAAAGCAGACTGGTGTGTAGGACGGCATGCTGCTGGAAGCAATAAGCTGTTTGTAGAGCCATATCTTCCGCTGATGTCCAATACTTCTTGTGGCTGAGCTGGAGCTGGCCTATGGTATTGTAGCTGAGGTGTGTTTGAGGAGAGGCAGCCTCTCTGCATGGCTGAGCACATTATTGCACAGTCCCAGCCATTACTGTGATGTCTGGTGTACTTTAAAGACTCTCCTCTGAGTTGCAACAGCAACTCTTTGTTGCTGCTCCAGCCCTTTCCATCTGCCTTTTTGTTCTCCATGACCGCTGTGGCCTGTCCTCATATTTGAAATAGGAAATTCAGTTTTGTCTTACTTGCTTGAAACCTTGGGTAGACTCTGCTCATGTCTTGCACCACAGCTCTTTTCTATCACTGCTGACCCTTATTCAGTGTTTCCAAGTCTGCCTGTGACTGCTCCTGGTTTTTCCTCACTAGATGTTATCCCTTCCACCTGTATATCTGCCGTGGCTACCCAGGCAGCCCGGTGAGCCTGGTAGGCGACATAGCTTCTGTCCTTCCACATGGACACTCGCCTGATAAATTGGGCTGCGGCGACGGAGATGAAAGACGAAGGAGGCGCTCTCTTTGCATAATCCGTGTCTTTATTTCCCTGCCCCAAGCATGGGAAACAGGAAGGCNCACTTTATCATTCCCTTCAGAAATAATTACAGAAGGAAAAAAAATATCAGTTATTCTAGACAAGATTTAATTTCTGGTTTGGTGCATTGCCCATAAAACATGCTTCTAATTCAATCTAGTCTCCTGTTCTGAGTCTGAACATCTTCCAACCTGTTGACAGGAACATTTTATTTCAGACTTGTCACCAAGTTCTGGAAATGGATGGAGCCCCTGTGACCATGTGTGTTCTTAACACAGAATCATAGAATCATTTAGGTTAGAAAAAACCTGTTAAGATCATCCAGTTCAACCATTAACTTAACACTGCCAGGTTCACCACTAAGCCATGTCTCTAAGTACCACATCTACACATCTTGTAAATATCTTCAGAGATGGTGATTCCATGCTTCCCGGAGAAATGACACAAGGTGACTCTGAATACTGAGAGGGAATAAGCTCATAAATGTGGGATGGGCAATGACTTGATGCTTCACTCCATGTCAGACTGGCACAATGGCTTTAACTGCAGTGGAATGAAACTTTTAAGGCCACAAGATGGCAGACGGGAACAAGGCAAGACTGCAGGGAGGGGATTTACAAAGCTATAGGTTTTCCTCACCTTTGAGCCAAATAATAGTTATGAACAGTGATTAATTTACCTTCTGGGCCACAATGGGATCTCCACAGCAAACAAAGAAATTTCTTCATTGATGTTGAAGGGAAGCAGGTGACACTCAGGAGACAGCTGATACAAAAAAACCAGCATAATAATAACTGAGAGACTAAAGACATCAAGAGTCAAGTAGCATTCTGGCTTTTACAATGATGATCTTTAAAAAAAATACATTTCATAGGTATAAATTTTAGACTCTCAAGTAAGAGTATGATTATAATAAACAATCCTTTTTTTTTTCTGATTTTGTACTTTTCATTTTTTTCATTATTATCTCAACTAAATGTACCCATTAGGATGCAATCCCTGTCCTGATGCAGTATGTGGATTATCACCTTTTCCCTAATTTAATGCAAATAACTATGTCTCCTTAGGTGATCAAAAGCCTTGGGAAATCTTCCCCTGCTCCTGGGCTCTGCCCTGTTTGAGGCAGATAATCTTCCCACCAGAGCTGAGGCTTTGCTGCTCTGAGCAGCTCTGGGCACCCTGAGAGCTCACCCTGAGTGTGGCTGCCGAGGTCCCTGCCACACACAGCGCTCACCGCAAGGTGCCTGGGCCACTGCTCTGCTGAGAGCTTGTGACTCTTGCTGACAGTCCTGGAAATAATTAACAAGTCAGTTTTCCAGCCAATGGATCTGGCCTCATGATTTACCAGTGCTTCTTTGAGTGTTTATTTGAGAGGGGGTAGTGGCTCTGTGCAGAGTGGTCACCGTGTGACATAAGCCATGTACAAATGACACAAATACATTGTGCCTCAGCAAGGAGCTAAACAGCACCAGCTTGGCAGCTCTCCAGGACATAGGCCCGCTGAATTACAAGTGAAAATCAGACAGAGCAGCGTTTAGCCACTGCCCACCATCTGAAGTGGCCCTGTTTGAGGGCCCCTCTCTTTGTGTCCCCCCCTGCCCTAGGCATGAGCAGTGTGCAGAAGTGGGAGCAGTGGGGGCAGTGGTCACCCACTTGACACCTGCAGACACTGAGCTCTCTGCAGACCATCATGTCTTCCCCGAAGGGTGTTACTGCTCTCCAGAGCAGGGCAATGAGGGGCACACTGGGGCATCCCCAGTCCCAGAGGGCACCAGGCCCCTCCCTGGGGCTGTTGTACAAATAATTTACTTGGTGTCTGGATATCTGGTAAAAACCAGGAGCCACGACCAGAGGAGTAAGAGTAAGATGACACTGTAAGTCCAATCCAGCAAGGAGATAACACTGTAATGAGCTGCTGCTGGAGCCAAAGAAGAATTTTACTTTGTGCTAACCTTTAGTCTTTAACACAGTGAAATTCCCACCCTGCTGTAATCACCTCTTACTCACATAAGCCCCTTCTCCACAGACCATGCATGGTGAAATGGAGCCAGATGAATGTATAACCTGTTGCTCTGTCTTTAGATGGTTTCCCATATGAGAAATGTTGATCTTTCACTGTTTGAAGTGTATAAAAGAAGGCAGCTAATATTCTGAGAATGCATGCAGGCATAATAAACAAACATCTCTACTCCATGTGTGAATTGGCTTCTTGCACACCAGGTAGAACCATATTTGGGACAACAGGGATGGGCTGAGGCCCTGTGGCTGGCCAGGGCAGGCTTGTGGTGCTGTGGAGGCTGTAGCTCAGCCATTAGAGCCCCAGTTGAAAAGCAGCTGCCAGGGGCCAGGCTGGGCCATGGCCCAGCATTCCCAGTGGGATGGGGGCTGCCTCAGCTGCTCCAGCTCTGAGCTGGCCCTGAGTCCTGAAGCCAGCCCTCCTGCCCTTGCCATTGTAACAAAACCTGATATTCCTACTGCTAATTTAGTCCTATTATTTCCTGACTAGGATTGTTGCCTCCTGGCTTTCAGGTAGCATTTTAAGATTTTGATTTTACCTGATAAGCCCTAAATGGTCAAGTGATGACAGTTTGAAGGATGACCAGTGTTGGCACATGTAGTCTGGCTGGGAAAATGTATCCCACCTTCGCATATGGAGACTTGACACTTGTTTCCAACCAGGCAGAGTGGAAGTTAGAGCAGTCTTTTAGGTCCCAGCAGAGTGATCAAAAGTCCGGGCTGGAGAGGTCTCTTTGGCTTGCCTAATTGGGCTGATCTGCTATCTGTAAGTAATTACATATTCATTAGACCTCTGGGCTCTGTAGCACTTTCCTGTTCCCCATTCTGTAGCTTCACTAGGTGAGAGACTGGACTGTCACAGGTTAATTGCTCAAACAATTGACCACTTAATTGCCCATCAACAGAAGCTACTGTTGAGCAAGATAAGGGAAGAGGCTGATAAGAGGCAAATCCAACGAGGTTGGATAGTGCTTTTTATCATGCCAAAGGCCTTATATAAGTGGCTCAGCTGTGAAAACTCACCTCTGGAAAAATATTGGCACATTCACATCTAGCCTGAAGGTATTAATGTCTGCTGATGGGCCATAATGGTCCAGAACTGACTCCACTTTGCTGATGTAAGACGTGTCTTAGAAGGTGTCCTAAACCATCAAAGTCTCCCAAAGTGTCCCATGATCCAAAGTATTACATCATCCAGCATAAAACTCCCTGCCCCAGGAGAGGTACCTGGGCATTCCCACCTGAACCTGAGCAAATATAAATCCAGTGGACTCTGTGTTTCATGGGCTTCCCCCAAGCTGTATAGATCAAAACCATGACTTTGACAAGACCAGGACCCCCACCACCAAGAAGACCAGAAGAAGAGGACCAATGGGATGCTGTCAGGATCCATGGAGTGGTGATATTTTTTCTATTTAATCCATCTCTCTGTCACTCTCATTCTCTCCTCCCACTCTTTTTTCCTATTTTTTCTATCTTTCCCTCTCTATGTCACATTACAGTTAAATAAAAATCCATACTATTGACTTCAGCATATGGTGTTGTTTGAACCTTAATTTGGGCAGAGGCATCTCTCTGATAATTTTAATAATCAGATCTCAGTACACTGCACTGGTTCTCTTGGCTTGGCCTCTCAGCTGAAATCTGAACATATTTAAGGAGCCCATGCAGAGATGCTCCTCAGGAAGCTGGATACATTCTGAAGGAACATTACAGTTTTGATGGAAGCAATGAAAGACTGTCCACCTTTCTGTAAACAAGTTAAAAATATTTTAAGGATGTTTTGATAAAATGCCCTTCAGAGTAAGAGTTGGAGAGTGATGGCAGAATTATCCCTCTGGTCTATTAGGCTGCCTTGGAACCTTTTTAATATTTAGAGTGAAACAGCTGTAATTTCTTGGTCCTCAATACAGGCTTTACTGCCTTATCTTCCTGTGCTGTAGTGAAAGGGCAAGAATATGGAGGGATAGATACTTTTGTGGAAACTGAGAATGAAACTGTTACTGTTTTATTAAGAAATAGAACAGTTTGTTAAAGATAGATATAGCCTCATTAAATACTGGGGAGTAGAAAAAAGTGTCTCTTTCCTCCATCTATAGATGTCCATAAAGAGCTCACTTTTCTGACTGTTCTCTGTCATGTTTGCTATTTCCCTGAATATTTCATGTGGGATTTCTCCACAGGAGCAGTGACTCAGTCCATGCAAACCACCAACTCTCCCACTTACCCTCTTGTGAAGGAAAATTTATTTTAGCTAAATTGGGTGATAACAGTCAGGGACAAGAAATGTTTGCCTTTTCAAGTGGAGGAGAAGTCAGAGAACCTTCAGAGATGCACTGTATCTCCTATTTATCCCCTTGTATCCCCAAAGAAAGAAAAAACTTTAGGCCACACTGGATGTGCTCTGACTTCAAGCCAGGATATTATCACCTACCAGTGCCAGGATTGCTGCCTTTGCTCTTATTTACAACCATGCCCATATATAGCAGGGAAAATATGACTCAGTACACTCTCTGGTAGTTTAGAGGTCATATGATACAGACACTGCAAGGAACTGAAACAGGTTAGATATCAGTCTGCAATGGCTTGGCCAAAAATACAGGACTATATGATCTTTCTTCTTTGAGGTCTGAATGTATGTACTTCAAGCATGGTGGAATTAATAGTCATCTAGACACATATTTTCATGCAAATATAGGTACATACACACATATATATATGTATACTCGCATGCATGCATATCTCTCGATATATGCACACATATGGTGGGAACCACATGAAATATCTGTTCTGGTATTATAATATCATATTGTACCTATCTGTATTATAGTTATGTTTTTATATTAGAATCACACTAACACATGTACCTTTATGTACATCTCTCTCTATGTGTATATACACACACATTTTCCATGTGTGCATACCCATATACATACACACATCTATGCATTGTGAGTATAGATGATCTACCTGGAGGTATGCATACAGTATTTATGTGATTCTTAACATTTAAGCCTTTTATGATAATATGCTATTCAGTTGCCATAATTCAGCTCTTTGTTGCCTAGAGACTGATGTCAAGAATGAAAGCACACTGCTCTTAGTATCTTTCTTTCAAGGCCATCTATGAGAGAGAGACACAGTACTGAGACAGAGATCCTGGTTTCTGAGACCCCACATAACTTTCATACCAGATACTGAATATTGAAATGTCAATACTAGTAATCATCTCAAGCACTGTACTGCAAACAGGATTTTTGAAGCCATTTGTATGGACTCCTGCTGATAGTAGTTACATTCTACTGAAATTTAAACAAATATGATGTGAAATGAGGCATTTCCTCTGTGAAAAGTTGTGCAATTGCATCAAACCTGAAAAAGCCAAGCAATGCTGTTTCATGTTGTCATGTCCACCTGACTTGGTGCCAAAACATATCCTCCTGATGACTTTTTAAATACCAGGACTATGGCGAAAATGATCCAGCAGAAGAGCTGATTGAGAATCAATTTCATGGCTTTTCAACAGCAATCTGTTCCAGCACTTCAGATTTCCTGCCAAGAAAAGAAAATGGAATTTATTCCTCCTGGGCATGCAGGAAAAAGAATATTCTAGGTTGTTTTCCAAAAGAAAAATTATTATGGGACTTCTCTGTCTGTTACTCCCGTCATTGAAGTAGATTTTAAATCTAAAGTTTAATTTCAATCATATTTAATGAGTTATTTTAGTCCCAAAACTTTGATGAAAAATGATGGCAGGGAAATGAGAGAGATGAAATTAGCATCTCTGACGAGAAAGAAGCTTAAGTCTGAACTCAACTGATTTCTCTTTTGTGGTTTGCAGGTTAGCCAGTCAACATTTTCATGTGGCAAGTCAGTCACCATGGGCATAGCTGGAATCAGTAGGGAATTAGGAGGAAAAGGAGAAATGTGAGAGTATAGATGTGGGGAAAATGTACATAAATTTCAGCTTTTAAATTAAAAAATATCCTCTGTAGGAAGACAGGCTTCAGTAACTACAACTATTCAGGAACGTTTTTCCGTATGTGATTAACTCAAAGATTTGTTTCATCTCTTACCAGCCCCATGAGTGCCCTTCGCAGCATAAGCTGGACACAGATCCAGCTTTAACCTTAGAGAGCACTCAGGGAGGCTGTTTAGCCAAACATGAGACAGGCTGTTATGCCATTTATACTACAGTCAGCCACTGTAAGTGACAGTATCCTTTGTGCTATTTTAACATTTTTTTGCAGGTTCAGTTTGCTATCTGCTTCTGGCAAGTCATACAGCAGTGCCTTTAGAAAAACTCCTGACTTTCATCACCTTTTCACAGCATTTAGCATAATCTAAACTCCCTTAATTGGTGTTCCTTAATCAATTACACTGGGATACTGAAGTTAATAATTTACAATGGAAGTATCCTTGCAAGTTTTTTCCTCACACTATCTCTCAGAAGCTAGTTTTTGCTGATATAGAAAGACCAGGATCAGATATAGGCAAAATTTTAGGGGGTTAAAAAGCTTTCAACTGATAAGTACTAGTCTACGTGGGAAGGATTGTTAGCAGAAACTCCACATAATATTACTAAAAGGCTGTGATATTGGAAACTGTTCACGGTCAGTGCGCGTATTGCGAGTTGACTGCAAAGGGGTTGTTGCAGGGGTGCCGCAACTGTCCCAGCTCTCATTTAGAGTAAGATTAAGATTTGTAAGTACTTATCAGGACAATTGCTTCTATTAAAAGCTATAGTATCCACTTAGGAACATAAGAAAGATAATTCTTTATAATTAATCTGATTTATGTGATACCAGCTCGTTCCCATTTGAGTGTTTAGTATCACAGGCTCCTTCTCTACAAGCAGATCATGCTGGCCAAACTTTATCCTTTGGCTGTGAGGGCAAGCAGCATTTTATATCCCGTATCTTTTCATCTAAGTAATATCCCCTGATAACAGGATCACCTGGTTTATACAGCTTACTGGGGAGGGTTTGTGTTTCAAGCTATCTCCTGAAACACGCTCAGACATTCCTTTCTGGTAGTGCTGCTAGGTGGGATAAACCAAAAGCATGCTGGGCACATGCTAATGGTTAAAGAATACAGTCACATTTGACTGTTTCAGTGAGACTTTGGCATTATTAATTTTAGTAGTAAACACATAGAAGCTGTTTTTCAGGTAGGCACCCAACATATGTCAACTACCTTCAGCCTGAAACGTAGAGCAATAAAATCTATAGTCCAAGACCCACCATCATTCCAGAGCACATTTAAATGTGGCACCTTTGTTGCATGACGGGTGTATAACTGGTCACATGATGAGTACATCTGTGCAGCTGCTGGATCACAGGATGAAGAGGGCATTTCTGACATGCCAAGTGCATGAATATCTGTTCTCTGGTCCTGAGAAGGGCCTAGGCCAGCTATCTGCAAAAGAATTGCAAAGTACAATTATGTCTTAATAATGTCACAAAACTGAAATGCATTCAGTCATCTCATAGACTGGCATTAGGTTGGATATGTTAAATATGTGACAAGCGCAGTGCCATTAAATGTAGGTTTTAAGTGTGTCCATAAATGTCTGCAAAATTTACTGAAGAGAAGGATTTCTAGCACCATTTTTTCTTGGCAATTTGGACTTTGTACAGAAAAGAAAGTGCCTATGGCTGTGAGATGCTGACAAAAACCACAGGGGCTAATCTAAGAAGAAGGTTTTATGTACTTCAGCTATTATAAATAAGCAGGTAATGAAACAAGATAGACAGATTTCCATATTTTGACTTTTAGGAGCAAAATCGCCATTAGCTAGGTTTTACACAAAGAACAAAAGAGAAGTTTATTTAAAGACTGCAAAATATTTGATGTGATCCTCAAGTCAGGAAAAATCCCCTCTGCAAGAGATGAGGCTGTGCTCTGAGGGGAAACAAATGTTATGGGAAAGGTAGTTTGAGGGGCCTGCTTAATTCCTAGTATTAACTGGAGGAGTTATGATCACAGGGAGATAAAAATAAAACATTTTCTCAGCTGCTGTCACAGATGTGAATCTTCATGCAGCAAGAACACTTTAACTGGTAACAAACAAATACAGAGGTGACAGCAAGTGCTTGGAGCCTTATTTAATTGAGCAAGAGAAAGAAAGCACCTCTGGTGCATTTGCAGGGTACTGCAAGGTCAAATCTAGTTTTTCTAAGTGGAGTGTATTTACTGCCAGCAGGTATTTTTCAAGCATGAAGGATTCAGGAAGATAAAGTTCAAAATATTAATGTCATTCTTAGTACATGTTTCAGTTTAGCCCAATATGAGACTAATTAATAAGATGTACAGTATTTTTTTAGTAACCAGCCTTGCAGGAACTCAAAGATAAAACCACATCCTGGATATAAGTGCCACTCAAAGGCTATCTCTAATTACATGTGTCAGAACTCCAGAACACTTCTAGTGTAAATGTGTAATTAATTTGCTTACTAAAAATATTTCAGGTCCTAAAAGTATCTTAAAGATTAATTATTGAAAGACTGTTTCAAAAATGTGGGACTCAGGAAACAGACAAAGCTGGATTAGAAAGGTATTATCATGAGACATTTTAGTGAGATTTATGTTGAATAATTAAACACCTGGGAGAAAAAAAAAAGCCTTCTTTAGTGAGACTATGCATTCCCACATGTTTATTTCTCTTTATATTTCTGTAGGGAAGAGACAAACTATAGACATCACAACGCAGGGGTTTATCAGGACTTTACTACTGAAAACTGATAAGAATATCTGAATATTTCTAGCTCTAAATATTTGAAAGATAGCTGGGGTCTATGGTTCTTTGCAGGACATCCTTTCCACACCTTACAGTCACACCAATGGCAACTTCATACTAAACCAGAGACAGATTATTCCGTCTAAAGAATAAAATTATTTCCCCTTTGAATTACCTCTGATTTTTGATTTTCTCCAGCTAAAACACAGAGGTAGAATGTTGTTTCTCTTATTTCCAGAAGAAACATTCTGTTGGCTTTACTTGGATGTCTGTAAGGAGATACACATGAGAAGGAAGGATCAGGATGCTAAGCTCAGGGGACCTCTGAACCTAGAATCAGTGGAAGAGAGAAATTAACTTCCTTTCTTGTACTGTTCTGTGTTTCTACACATTAACAGTGCTTCTGGTGACACTTACAAAATATTTCCCCTCTGTACTGGGTAGTGTGAAATGAAGGCCTGCTACAATATGAAAGCGGTGAAAGTCACTAAAAAGATTTGTGGGGCAAAACTCATGTATTTCTGACCCCATTTTATCAGTGGTCTATTCACTCTTTCTCAGGAATGATGCAATTAAGATTTGTGAAGTCTTAAGCTGGGCATTTCAAGTATTTTTATTCACATGGTTCCCATTACTAGCTAATAACATTATTGCTTGTATTGCTTTGATGTTGAGACCTTAATGGATTTTATGAATAAGGCAATCTCTCCCGAGGTCAAGATCAAGAAACAACTTTATATTATAATTTAAAAATAAACTTAGGCCTGCTTAAACTGAACTTCTGAAGAAAGCAAGTAGAGTTTAGCCTGCACTTAGGAGATAATTAACCTTAATGTTCTGTAGAGAGTGCCATGATGCTATTCCTCAGTGCAGCCTCATCAGCACTTTCTGGGACTCTTTCCATAAACCTTAGCTCGAAGCTCAGTGGTTAATTTTCATCCAGATCTGCTGGGTAATGCTGCTGAGGTCTGTTCCGTAGGAAGCAGAATGCCAGCTCATCTTCTTCTGGGACAGCCAGATGCTGAACATCCTCTCTGAATTGAAAACTGCAGCATGCAGCAGCTGCTCTGAACGAGCAGCTACAGAATATCCTGCCAGAACTGAGAATCTGAAATGGAGGAGAATCTTAAAGTTTAGCGAAATTCATCATATACTCCTTTTTCAGATCTGCATTGTAAGCCATCACATGAGCAAACCTGTTGCAGACTAAACTTAAAATACATAAGTTGATAATTAAAACCAAAAGAAGCATAGGCATGTAATACCACTGATCAGATAGTAGAGATTACTGTTTGTTACTTGACTGACTTCAGAAACAGGCTACTGAGAACTGTCTGTTTCTAAGGAACTAAAAGCCTGTTTCTACGGAGCACGCAAAGAATCTCTGTGAAAGTAGGTGAGCTACCTTACTAGTAGCCCTCTGTGTTGTTAACTTTCAAGGGGGCACATAGCATCTCCTCATGTCTCCTCAAATAAATTCAGCTAGTGCCATTTAATTCATCTATGAAGTGGATCAGAACAGCAAAGAAACCAGAAAAATCAAGTTATTGCACTGAGAACTTGCTTGTTATCTTCTCAGTGAGCAAAATCTAGTTTCGTGTCTTTCCCATACCATGTTCAGCTGGAACGGACCGAACACTGCCATTTAAAATCTGCAAGTCTTTGGTAAGAGCAAATGTCCCATTAAGCATATTCCTGAGATCTTCTAGGAACAAAGGAGTGTATAATTGACAGGTCTAAGTGTGCATTCAGAAATATTTTCACATTAGCTATTTGGAGTCTACTTCCCCTTGATAAAAAGAAACCAAAACCAGAGAGCTGTGAATTGAACATATTTTGCTCAACAAAACCCTCCTTTTTTTTCTTATTTAGATGAGAAGCTTGGCTTTTTTAAAATTAAATATCATTAAGAAACAAAACTGATACAGTTTTATTATCACCTTTTTTCTTCCAGTTTTGTACTAGGAAAAAAGTAAACTATGATAAATTCAAAAAGAGCTTAAGGTAGCCTGAACAGACTTTCTGTTTTTCATCAGAAAAAAGTTGGCCAGTTCTATCCTTGTATCACACTTCCTCATATCACAATCTTTAGTAAATAATTGTATTTTTTTTTTTTTCTGTAAGTGTGTGAAGAATTATTGCAAATGACTGAACATTTTTCTTCCCGAAATGGCTTTAGTACTCCTGCCAATTACAGCAGGAAGTACTCTAATGGTCAAAGTTCTATACGTGATTTATTGTCACAGCTCTGAAATTCTTAGCTTTTAATTTCCTTAAAAAGGAAAAGGTAAAATCAAAAGAAAATCATGCAGCATGAAACTGTTTCTTTGGTTATAATGGTGAAGGTGTTAAAATCACATATGTTCAGTTTGTTTCTGATACTTTGTCAGATGATGTCCTTTTCAACATCTCCAGGGGTGGAGTATTTATCCTATGCTTTTATTTCATGGTTGTCAACTTGAGTAATATGATTCATGTAATTGCTGCATCTGCTGCCTGTATAAATTTGGGATATTCCCCACTGATAGAGAATTTTTTGTCTAATTAGCCATTTAATTGGAAGCTGAAATCAACAGTTTCATTTCATATTTTGATTTGCTGAAACCAATGTGTGTGGAATAGTTCTCCTCCTTTCTTTAAGATCAAAGGCTCAACCAGGCAACTGTAAATTACACTGGAAGTTTGGAACAACAGAAGAAACTTTGGCAGAGGGAAACTCACGGCCATCTCAAATAGTGACATGCACTCAACAACTTCTAATGCATCAAGCACAGTATGACCAGCTGGGTAAAAGAGGGGATTATCCCAATGTATTCAGCATTGATATGACCTCATCTGGAGCATTGTGTACAGTTCTGGGCCCTTCCATTTAAGAAGGATGTGAAGGTCTTGGAATGTGTCCAGAGGAGGGCAACACAGCTGGTGAAAGGGCTTGAAGGCATGTCCTGTGTGGAGTGGATGAGAACTCACTCTCTACAGCATCCTGAGGAATGGAAATGGAGAGGGAAGTGACAAGACATGTGAGAATGGTTCAAATCCGTGTCAGGAGAGGTTCAGATGCCATGTTAGGAAGCATTTCTTTACCAGAAGGGTGGTCAAATGTTGGCACATAGAGAAGTGGTCATTGCTCCAAGCCTGTGTTTATGAGGCGTGTGGAAGTGCTTCAAACTTTGGTCAGCTGTGAAGAAGTGGTCAGGCAGTTGAATTAGATGACTGTTGCACATCTCTTCCAACTGAATAATTCTCTTCTCTTCTCTCTCTTTTCCTTCTCTCTTGGCTGATCGCTGTAATCCTCAGGATAAAGGAACATGAGTGTATACAGCTCTTGGTCCAAGGTGGGTGCTATCACCTTGGTTGTTCTGAAGGCAAGAAATGCAGAGGATACTGGGAGCTAAATATCAGAGGTTGCAGATGTGTGTCTCTGTCATACAGTGAGGGTTCATGTGTTAGGTGCTTATGATCTGCTTACAGCAAATGAGGAGAAATAAATATCTGTCAGTGGGACAGATGTGTTGATGAGGGAGCTGCCTGATATCATCCAGTCTATAGATGTTGTTCAGTTTACCCTAAGTCTGCCTGAAGTCTCTTCTTCCGAATAACAAGCAATAGAACAACAGGAAATGGCCTTAAGTTGTATGAAGGGAGATTTAGATTGGATATTAGGGAACGTTTCTACATGGAAAGGGTTGTTAAGCATTGGAACAGGCTGCCCAAGGAAGTGGTGGCATCCCCATCCCTGGAGGTAGATAAAAGATGTGTGGATGAGGCACTTAGGGACACAGTTTAGTGTGGACTTGGCAGTGCTGGGTTAACGATTGAACTTGATGATCTTAGAGGTCTTTTCTAACCTAAACAATTCCGTGATTCTCTTCTGTGGTTCTATTCTGATTCTAAGTCCTGTTCTCCTCTGATGCGTATGTACCTCATTGAGTGGAAGAGATGCAATCCTTTCTTCAATCTCAGCTGGACATCTCTGCTGAAGGTAGATTTCTGCAGCTTCAAAAGCAGGAAGCAGGCATTTATCTTGTAAGCTATTATCTAGGCTGGTGATTACATTTAGGAAATGGGAAGACGATTTCCTACTGATTTCCTAATAAGAATTTTATTATGAACTGAGCCCCTTTTTCCGTTCTCCAGAGGGAGCCAGAACAGAAGCAGAAATACCAGATCCGTTGGGCCCAGAGGAATTATGTGGAAGGGATGGCAATTATGAAGACCAGTTTTATGCCCTTTATGAGAATTATGTAGATTTAGACCTATATATTTGTTTAGTAATGGAAATAGTATTGAGAACTCCCCGGCACAAATGTGTTATCCAATGAGGGAATAACAGCCAGTCTTTTGCTATGCTTGTGACCCAGTGACTCATCCACATTTCTGTACAGTGGCATACATTTGGCAAATATGGTATCTAGGATTTTAACAAGATAGCTCTGTTTAAAATTAGACTTTTGGTCACCTAAGACCAACTTTCAGTGTGCAAGTCCCCTGTTTCACCACATATCTGTACCTCTGTTTGGACTACACAGAGCTTGGAGCATAAATTAAAAATTCCACACTGCCTCTATTGTGAAAATCTTCATACAATGACTTGGAACTTTTCACTCCAAAACTCTGTCCAAATGACCTCAAACAAGAAAAAATACTGGGCAATATGCTTACATTTATTTAATCTAACTTGTAAAAACAATTACAAAAGCTGTCTATAAATAGCAGTGCAAAGCACTAGAATAAAAATGAGAGTGAAAAATTGTCGCTGCTCCTGGAAGGGGTCAGCCTAGCTGGGCTGCGGACCCACGCGAGGCAGCAGTGACCTTCCCGCAGACACACAATTAAAAAGCAGTGTCTCGGCGGCCGCGTAGTCGAGCAGCACTGGCTCAGCTTAAGCCGGGCGCGCCCTGCCGTAGGTGACCTAGATGATTTAGGTCTCCCAGGTTCCCGGAGACAAAAGAGGCAAGGGAGAGAGCCACTTCCAATGACACTTCCAGAGTTTATTAGCTCCGAAAGGCGCAGGGAGGGAAATGGCCGGAGGGTCCAGGGTAACATGGTCCTTTAAAGGTAGGAGGGAACAACCAACAGTCCAAAGGGAGTGCAGGTAAAGGGAGGATCCAGGAGACACGCAACCAGTAGGAGATGACCGAAGGAGGGATTAGTCATTAATAACCAATGGGGTACAGAATAGGACAGAACTTTCCAGAGAGCAATAGAATATGCAATAAGGCACTTATTAAACATAACTTGAGGGATCCAACCACAAACAAAGAAAAGAAGAACTCTCTGGAACCAGGGGAGGAATCTTACTCAATGACACGCCTAGAAGGCGGAGAGGTGCTGACTTCAAACCTGGGCCTCGCCCACCGATGACCTTTCGCTTTCCGATTCGTCTGCCCAAGTGATGGGCAGGGCATTAGGAGCTGTAGGTATACTCCCAATGGCCCAATGCACCCCAACAAAAAATGATGTTTTTCTGATTATGAGTCCTTTCTTATGATAAACTCTTAAAAGGAAATAAATTTAAATCACTATGAAGAGTCATTGAAAACACTAGATTTTAGAAATTCACACTTGTTATATTTCGTTAATACTATTTTATTATCTTTCATCGAGAAGGAAAATAAATACTGTGATGCAGGGTAGGAGGTCCTGCAGGATCTCGTCCTATTCTGCTTTCCTATCACAAAGGTATTTTGATTTGAAAATCTTTGATTTTCCTGTTTCCAAATCTGATTTCTGAATGGTTACATGAAACAGTAGTGTTTATTTTGTTTGTCTGAGCTGTTCTGGTGTCTTTTTGTTCAGAGGCTTGTAGGTTGTTTTTTAATGTACTCTATGAAGTCTTTAGTTTAGTAACTATAAAAAATATTAGATTTTTTCCCATGTGCTTCTTAGTGAAAAAAAGAGCTGTAACCAGCTACAATCTTCTTACCTATGTAAATGGTAAATAAATTTAACTATTGAGGAGTGGTTTAAAATGATGGTTTGTAGGCAGGATATAAACGGAATTATTTTGTCTCATTTTCTAATGAACTCTGAGATGTAATTATTATTTGAAATGTAGGCAACAGTTTCACCGTCAAGCCATCATTTGCAGCCAAAGCACTCATCCCCTATTCTAGAGGGCATGTGGGCCATGAGTCATAGCCTGCTATAGACATGCTGGAACTTTGAAGAGGTGTTGGGAATAAGATTATCCTCAGCTATCCTACTGACTTACTTTGTTGACTAATTATGCTCACTGCTCCAAACATGGTATGAGATCATACCTAAATTGAGATCTTATCTAATTGAAGATGCTGACCAACGCATGTGCTAGGGCTTTTCACAGACCTTTCCTAAATTTTTTAATCTTATGTTCTCATCTTCTTAAAAGTAAATTGGAAGCTGACTACATGACAGAAGAAATAATAGGAAACAAGAAAATGAGTGAAAATATTTTTGTTCACAGTGCACACACGGATACTTATGAGTCCAGGTCCCCACAAAGCCTCCGCTTGATATAGCTGTACTAGGTTTTAGACTAAAAGAGTTTATACATTTCACTTCCAGGGGGAATGTAAAAGAAGAAAAGTTTTCATGCAAAAAAAAGAAAAGGCTCAGATTTCAGAGAGAGTACTTCAGTTGCTGTTTTGTGCTTGTTAGAGTACAGAAGTAACCAAGAAAATGAGAGCGTAGTTTAAAGAGCAGATGAATGAGGGTCAGAACTGAATATGTGAAGATGATAAACTAGAAAAGCAAGGAAGTCTGATTGAGCAGTGCACTAACATATTTCTAAGCACACATGTAGATGTAGAGTTGGACACTTGAATTACCATGACACAATATACAGCATTAATAAACATTTTCTACCTCACTGTCCATCAACAAAAGACTGTCTTATAATTCATTAGAGTGTTTTTGGTGTATTATGCGTATCTATGTTGGCTTTACTGAACTGCTCAAATTAATCAAGGAGAAGACTATAAGCAAGATATCAGATTAGGATTCTTCTTGTAGCAACTGTATCAGAATTTTAGCAATTTGTAATAACAGTGGAAAGCCCATTGCATAGTGGTATATTGCAGGCATTATCAGTAGTATTGTCCTTTCACTAACTCAGAATGAAATGCCAATCTTCATCCTACTGAGAATATCAATTGTTTAAAATTTCCCATAAAAGAAAAGAATATCAGGATTGAATTTGGCCAGTGAAATGAAAAAAAAAACAACCTCATTAATTTTAAAAGAAAAAATAAAGGCTAAGCAAGAGTGAAAAGTGTACTTTTTACTGATGGAATCCCAGCTGGTGCAGCATTGTCAATGGTGCACTGTTGTGGTAGCAATTAGTATTTGTTCTTCAACCTCAGCAGTCCCACAGAAAAGGGTCCTCTGTGAGACTAAGCAAGGTATTTATTTCCTCTGTCTCCACAGCAGCTATTCCAAAAGCCCAACAATGCCCTTTTGGGTCCTTAAAATATCCTCTCCCAAGCTAATTTATGCCAAAGGTACATGGGGCCTCTAGGCCAGTTGCAAGGAGTTTTTTTGCCATTCCTTCTCAGTCAGGCTCACTTCAGTTTCCAGTACAGTCAGCTGTTGGGATCCCCCTGGCACGTCAGAAACAGGATGGATTCTGCCCCCACATATCTTGATGGCATGTTTTTTGCTTCTGCTAAAATGTTTTAGTAAGCTAATGTCACTGTGGCTGAGTTGGTGCTTGTTACAGTGCTACAACTCCACAGTAATGAGTGACAATGCCCTCTAAAAGCCTTGGTAAGTGTCTGATGCTATCTAAAAATAACTGCTATTGATCAGGTAGTTAGGGGCTTGTCCCATCAAACTTATGCTTTTCCACAAGTCTTCGGTGATATTAAGCTGAACAATTCCTCTGTCAAAGATGCCTGAAGAGCAGGTAGTGCATCTGGCACCTGATTATCTGTTTTCAGAATTTGTTCCTTTTAATTTACATTCCAAGGTGGGATTAAGGTGGGAATCTGGAGTGTGAAAATATTTTTCCTTTGTTTTCAAGGTTAAGTAGTTATTTCTAGAGAAAAAAAATCACGATTGTTTTCATGGAACAAAATTACCTGACTTAGACATCTTCAGGTAGCACATTGATGGTTTTTTAAAAAATCTAGTTAATAATAAGGAATGTTAGTATTTCAGCTCGAGTATGCAGATAATGCACCATGAGTATGAGCCTTCCAACCTGTACAAAAGCTGCTGTTTATTTCAGAGCTTGTTACTTCAGTCTTAGTCTTGTGATCCAGAATGAAGAGGAAACACAGTTGCACAGAAGGTCCTAAGTCCATTTGTTTATAGTTCCATTAGACAGGTAATTATAATTAAGCTTTGAGGCTTTAAGTATTTATTCTGAACTCAGGACTTTAAACTATGACAAGGGTTGTGCAAGACTCATTTTTAACAAGTGGATATTTTAAAAATGCCTTCTGAAGTTAATGGAGCTGTCCATCAGTTTTCTTCGCCTTGGTCTTCTATGTAATTTTTAGGGAAGTACTTCTGTCTTGGGGTGACCATGT
>VZTH01010933.1:0-59144 GCA_013397815.1 Aleadryas rufinucha
GGTGGTGGTGGTGGTGCGGGTGAGCATCCTTTAGGAAACGGGCTTGGGACTCGCAGCCTTGTCCCCAAGTCTGTCCCCAGTCTGTCGCCAAGCACGGGGGACACGGAGGCAGGACCCGTGACCCCCTGCAATGCCCCAGAGGGATGCAAGGTGATCCCCGAGCAGCATCCCTGCCCCGGCCCAAGGGAGCCCTGGTTCTGCGGGGGTGGCTGAGCTGCCCCGTCCCCTGTCCGGCTGCTTCCTTAGCGGCAAATGGAATCAGAGGCTGCGAGGAGAACCGTGCGTCTGCTGGAGGCACTTGGAGAACTGCAAAGGACAGGGACGGCTCTTGCAGTTAATGGCTACTTTGTGCCCGTTGGGTATCTGGCTGTTCCAAGCTTTTTGGCAGGGTGACACCGGCACTGCAGCCATCCCCGTGCTGGGGAAACTGAGGCACGGCGTGCTCCGCTGAGCTGCACCGGCGTGTGCGGGCAGGCTGTGGGGAAAGACAGGGGTGGATGCTCTGACCGGGGTCCCACGTCCCCACCCGGGCAGGGGGTGCAGGCATCGCTGCAGTCTGGGGGGAGAATGTGGGAAGGAAAAGCAGCTGCAGGGAGGGATGAGGGGGAGAGGTGGAAGGAGGGCTCCTTCTGCCCAAATCAGCCCCATTTACTGCATGCCCAAAGTCATTGTGCCCATTTATTGGCGTGCCCAAGGCAGGGATCGCTGCTGTCCTGCTTGGCAGCCAGGAGAGTAAAAAAAAAAGAAATGTTTTTACCATGCAAAGGTGCATGGGGGACAGCTGGGGACAGCGAGGGGACAGCTGGGGACAGCGGGAGGCTGCAGCACTCACTGCATGGCAGGGAGGAGGGTCCCTTCTCCCCCCTCCCCGGTTCATGCTGCGTCTCCTCGCTTGGCAGGACAGCTTGGTTTACCTGCTGAACCGCGAGCAGCACACGGTGGGCCAGAGGACACAGGCGAGCAAGCCCAGCATCAGCCTGTCAGCCCCCGACATCCTGCCCCTGCACTGCACCATCAGGAAGCTCCGACCTTCCCGGCACCGCTCGGAGGAGAAGCTGGTGCTGGAGCCCATCGCCGGCGCTGGCATCTCTGTCAACTTCGCCGAGGTGGCCCGGACGGTGGTGCTGCGGCACGGGGACCTGCTGTCCCTCGGGCTCTACTACCTGCTCCTCTACAAGGACCCCATGAAGGCGCAGCCGCTGCCGGCGCAGACCCTGCTGAGGCTGCGAGCCCTGCACCCCGAGGGTCCCCACGTGTGCGGGGCGTGTGGCAGCCTGCTGAAGGAGAAGGACCCTGCTGCCAAAAAGCGGGGCCCCTCGCCCGCCGGCGGCCCCAGGACGCCCCGCAGGAAGCTGCAGCTGGAGTTCGAGCCGGCGGCCGAGGACGTGCTCCTGCGGCGCATCATGACCCTGATCGAGCCCGGAGGGGACGACCACAAGCTGACACCCGCCTTCCTGCTCTGCCTCTGCATCCAGCACTCGGCCACCAACTTTGAGCCAGGAGACTTCGGGCAGCTGCTGCTCAAAGCGGCCAAAATGATCCAGAGGACGGTGTGGGTCAGTCAGCGGTGGGAGGGGGTGTTTGTGGGGTGGGGGTATTTCTGGACCCCTTTCTGGGGGCTTCTCAGCCTGGTCCCCGGTGGCAGCGAGTGCTGATGGGGGTGATGCTCGTGCCACCCCATCCCACTGGTTTTCACTGTGCTCTCCCTTCTCTCCCTGCCCAGGAGCGGACGCGGGAGCTGGCTGAAAAGCAATCCCAGCAGTAAGTGTGACCCTCCTTGTTTTGCCTCAAAACGGGGAGAATTCAACCCAGTTCTTCCTCCATGAGTGAGGGGAGTGCGTGGCTGGTAAAACCACCCTCCCAGCCTGTCAGCAGTGATGCATGACGAGTTTTCCTGCTAAATCCCACACATTCTGCTCTCTGGTCCTTTAACCACGATGCCTGCATGGAATGTGGGTCTGGAAAAGCAGGCGAGCTCGGGAGGGAACAGGACCTGCAGCAGATCCAAGACGTGGCCAAGGCTTTGCCCTCGTGGCTTCATCCCTGAGGGATGTAGTAGGAATATCCCTTAGGTGTGAGCCTGACCTTCTTCATGCTGGAGACCCCTCAGTGGAGCTGAGATGGAGCTGGCATTGCATGTGTGCATCCAGGGGTGGTGGCACAGGGTGTCTCAGTGCTGGAAGAATCATTCTGGGCAATCACAGTGGTGCAAGGAGCTGTCTTCCCAGCCATTTCCAAAATCCCATCTTTAAACCAGTATCTGGAGGAACTGTTGGTGCTTGCTATGAGCTCTCCTGTAGGATGAACTTCAAGGATGCTTCCCAGGCCTTTCCTATAGCAGGAAAAAGCAGTTTAGCAGTTGAGAAACTTCCCAGATGTTTTTATTTTGTTTTATTTTTGAACAGCCCAGGGCGGGTGAGCTGGGTTTAACTGTCCAGAGCTGGCAGGAGCAGCACATACCTCATGGGAAGGGCTGTTCTTCAGCCATGAGTACTCACGGCACTTCAGCTATATTAGGGGAAGTCTCCCCCAGCAATGGCACCCGACAAAAGCCAGGTCATCTTGGCCAGCCTGGTCCCCACAGGCTCCCCTTTGCCACCCCACAGAGCAGGAATCACTGAATTTTTCCTTGTAAAGGGTCTTTCTAAGGGGAGTGCTGGGCTTGGGGGTGGGGGGATGTGAAAGCTCTCTGGCATTGCCCCAGGCTGGCAGCTTTCTCCCCAAAAGCCTGAGTGGGGATGCTGAGGAGCAGTAGGTGTAACACCTGCTGTGTCTCCCCAGCCAGGACCCTGTCGCCCTGTCCCGCTTCACCATCACGGACCTTCTCCCAGACCTGCAGCACATCATCTTCTGGATGGCCAATGCCATCGAGATCCTCTACTTTGTCCAGCAGAAATCACCCACCTACATCCAGAGCATGGAGGAGGAGCTGGACATCAAAGGTAAGTCTGGATGCAGCATCCTGCCTGTTTTTCCAGCTGGAGCAACCCTGCTCTGCTAATCCCCAGCCACAGGCGGTGGTCAGTGCCCTCGAGATGCTCTGTTAACCCTCCATAATCCTCATCAGCAGGGACATCTCCGAGGTGTGGGCTGGGGAAATCTGGGGGAGGAGCAGCTTCACATCCTGCTGTGGTGCTGCCCAGCTCCAGAGCCAGGCTGTGTTGTGTTCACAGATGAGCATCCCCTGCCACCACAGCACCTTGTGGTTAATGCCTTGTGGGGGGCTTTCTTCACCCTTGGCTGCTGTGGGGGCACCTGGATTTGCAGGCAGCCCTGCAGAACTGCTCACTGGTGAGCCTGTGTTAATGCCAGCAAAACAAAAAAAAAGATAGAAAGGCATTAAACCAGCCTCAGAAACTTTCTGGTCTGTGCAGAAAGTTAAAATGTTCACAGGCCGGGCAGGTGCTGGAAGGAGGGTGCAGCCCCAAGGTGCCGGCAGGGATGGGAGCTGTGGGGGATGGCAGGTGGGAGCTCCCCGTGGCCAGAGCAGCCTCTGCCCTGTTGAGGGATTCCGTGGTGATGATACAAACCTGGAAATTCTGATAACCCACACCCTGGGAATTTGGGGGCCTTGCTGCTGCCGGTTTGCTCCCCCATCCTCCTCTCCTCCCCGCAGGCTCCAAGGAGTCTCTGTTCTCCTCGACCATCACGGCCAGCGAGGAGGCGATGACGGTGCTGGAGGAGGTGATCATGTACACCTTCCAGCAGTGTGTCTACTACATCTCCAAGGTACAGCGTCACACGGGGCCAGCACGAGCATCCCCAGGGCTGTGCGGGAGGGGTTTTTGTTAAAGCTTTTACTCCTTGGCAGTTGCACCACGCTGAGGTGTTTTCCTTCGGGCTGAAGTGCCCCGATTTTTGGTCGCAGCCCAGGAAAAGTATTGAATTACTGCGGCGTGTTTCCTCGTCTGCAGTGCAGCGGCTCGGGGGAGGTGTTTGGGGAGGGCTGCTTGGCTCCGGCCAGCGCGGCATAATGGTGTGATTCAGGGCGTGATGGAAAGGGGCCCCTGGCCCGCCGCCGCTGGACCGCGAGAGCCGGGCGGCAGCGGCAGCGGGAACAGAGCGGGCAGTGTGAGGCGCAGAAAGGCTGCCCTGTGCAGGACAGCTCCTGTCCACTGGCACCGGCCCGCGGGGACACACGGGCTGCTCCTGCGCCGCTCCAGAGCAGCACCTTCCTCCCCTGCGCCCTCCTCCTCAGCCCCCTCCCCTTCCCTTAGCCCTGAGGATGTGAGTGCAAGGCACTGCTCTCCCATTTAAGCAATAGGGAAAATCATCCCCAAAAATCCTGACTTTTCTTTCACCCTCGTGCCCAACTGATTGGCTGCTGCCCTGATCCACATCAGATTTTGCAGATTTTAGCTGGCGTCACACACCATCACTTCCAAGTGCTAAAAGCAGCCAACGTGTTAATTTTATAATTTTTTAAACTTCTGCACAACACTGGAGCCCATGGAGGCAGGGGGTGAGTAGGAGCAGCACTGGCAGGGCTTGCTTGGCTTGCGGAGGCGAAGGAAAGGTTTGGCTCATGCAAAAATAGAAAAACCCAGCGAAACGAGCCTGCTGTGAACTTGCTGCTCTCCCTGCAGTGTCTGTACGTGTCGCTCCCTGCCCTGCTGGAGTGCAACCCCTTCCAGAGTGAGTGCCGGGAGAGCTGGCGGGGGACCCCGCCGCTGCCCGAGGAGCTCCGCAGGGTCGTGCTCATCTACCAGGCTGTGCTGGATTTGCTCCACCAGTACGAAGTGCACCCCGAGATCACCTCCCAGATGTTCGCCTACCTCTTCTTCTTCTCCAACACCCTGCTCTTCAACCAGCTCCTGGATAAGGGTCAGTCCTCCTTGAACTGGGTAACACATAGGGGACTGACTTACTGGGATGCGCTCCAGTCCATCCCAGTGCCACCTTGGGGGGTACAGGAAGAAGGGGGCTGGAGATGGGCAGGTCTCAGCACTGTTACAGGGAGGCCACGCATGGACCCAGCTGCTGGCACCAGGGTCCCCATTCCCAGGAGAGGCTAAACCCCACAAGGATCCCATCCCCATTCTACTGCCCCTTCGAGCCTGAGCAGAGGAGGCTGAGGGCAGTTAATAAGGGCAGCTCATTAATATACTATGGCAGCCTGAGGTGCTCATTAGCCCTCATTAACACAGCTGCCCCATTGTCAGTGCCAGGCAAGGTCCAGCCACCACCAGGAATTACAGCCACAGGATGCTGGGGACATTAACCCGGGGCAGGGGCTGGGGGACGGAGGGGCTGTTCCCTGACTTGGCTGATGGATGCTTTGCCTCCTCAGGCTCCTCTCTCGGCTGCTTCCACTGGTCTCAGGGGGTGAAGCTGCGGGCCAGCATGCGGCTGCTCCTGGATTGGCTGCGCAGCGCTGGCTTCGAGCAGCTCTCCCAGCAGTTCTTCGCCAAACTCGCCAGCGTGGCCAACCTGCTGGCCATGCCTGGCTCCCAGCTGGTGCAGGTGAGGGATGCCCAGCCTGGGGCTCGTGGCATTGGGATAGGCAGAGGCAGGAGAGCTCCTGCTCGGTGTCTGGAGGGTCCCTACATTGATGGGTCCCTTTTGCAACCTGCCACCAGCTGCCCTTCCCCAGGGTGCATGGGTGGGCAGTGCCCAGGAGAGGATGTTCTGGCTCTCTCCATCTTGCCCAACCCTCTTCCTCCTGTGCCCCTTGGAAGTTCCTGCTCCTCAGAGGAAGCAGTTTCTCACCTCTGCCGTTGGCCTCGTGCTCTGTGTGCTCCCCCAGATGACCTGGCCGTCCCTGCGAGCCGAGTTCCCGGCGCTGAGCCCCGCGCAGCTGCACCGGGTGCTGAGCCAGTGCCAGGCGGTGATGGACGTGGGCTGCATCTCAGCGTGGCAGCCCAGCGAGGAGGAGAGCCCGGCCGCCTTCCAGCCCGGTGAGTCCTGCTCAGCCTGCTCCAGTCACATACAAACCAGACAGGTAATTCCCTTCCCCTCCCTGGGTGTCCTGTAGTAACTGCAGTGATTGGGAACAACCACAGCCCCAAAATTCAGATATTGCAAAGCATGCAAAGTGCATGAGGCTTTTTCTGTGGTCCCAAGTGAGGGATGCTGCTGGCTCAAGCTCACTAAATCCCTGATCCCAGTTGGGAGACTGCACATGGCTGAGAGCTGGGAGGCAGGAGCAGGGTGCAGCTCGGGCCAGTGCTAGCCTCCATCCCTCTGCCTTTCAGATGAGATGCTGGAGTCCTTCGACAACCACCCACCCATCATCCTGCCCAGCGGGGGCTTCAAAGTGGACCTGGAGGTGGAGACGTTGGATGACAACATTTACAAACACCTCCTTTACATCCGCCACTTCCTCTGGAGCCTGCAGAGCAAGAGCCCCCACACCAGCGAGGGGCCAGGCTCAGCACCCCCAAAGGTAGCCTGTATCCCATGGGGGGGTTGTTCCTCTCCTGGGTGGGCAGGAGGGTCTTGGGTTCCTCTGCAGACCCCTCCAAGCCCAGTGCCAAGGGCTTGCTGCCCTCGCCTGCAGCCTGGAGCTGTGGCAGTGCCCTCGGGGAGAGCTTCTGGAAGGATTAGTGCTGCTAATCCCCCAGCATGGGGGGCGCGGGAAGGTGAGCTGGAAGGACAGGCTCTTCCCAGCAATCTTGTTAGCAGGGAGGAAGGAGGAAGGGGAGATGTCTGTGGGCAGTGCTCCCCTTCTCCCTGCGTGTTCCCTGTCCTCCCTGAGCTGCACCCTGCCCGTCCCCAGCAGCCAGGCTTGCACAAAAGCACTAATTAGCTAATGCCTGTAAAGCACAGGGAGGGTGATACGTGCTGTGGGTGCTAAGCTCAGCTGCCATGTGGAGGATGTCCCTCCAGCAGGTCCCCTTCTCCTCTCTCATCCTGTCCCCATCCCCTGCAGCACCCCCAGGCACTGCTGTCTCTTTCTGTCACCCTGAGGCCACACTGCCCAGCCCTTGTGGCACAGGATGAGCTGTGCTACCCCAGCATCCCCTTCCAGTGGGATCCCCCAGCACAGACATGACCAGGAGTCCCCTCCTGGCTGGCTGCAAACATCCCCAGCATGGCCCTGGCCACCAAACTGGAGTGTGGGAGCTGTGCTGGGAAGCCAGGACAAGCCTGTCAGTGTCTGAATTGCCAAGGCTTTGGATGGATTTGGCAGCCAGGAAAGGCACAGGGTGGTGGGGTGGAGGTAGGGAGCGAAAAGCACACGCAGGGGGTCCCACAGCATCTTCCTCCTTCTTAAGAAAGAGGCATGCACGATGCCGGAGGTGCTGGAGGTGAGCGAGGGCCCGGCTGGTACCCTGGGGAGCACCACTGCCCAGGAGGATTACTGCTCCCTGGGGGGCTGTGCCGAGCCCGAGGGGAACCCCCAGCTCTGCCTGGCCACCAACGCCTGCCCCTGCGAGCCCCCCGCCGGCGAGCCACAGCTCCAGGAGAAGCTCAAGCAGCTGCAGCTGGGCAGGAGTCCGGTCCCCAAGGCCGGCACGGCGCCCACGGACTCCTCCTGCCTGCTGACACCACCCACCACCCCCCTGAACTTCGACTCCGGGAGCCCGGAGTCACCGCAGGGCACCGGCAAAGGGCTGCAGGACCCCCGCAGGAACGGGATGAACGGCACCAAAGGCAGCACCCCCGAAGGTACCGAGTGCTGGCGCTGCCCCGGGGCTGTGAGGCTGGGTTGGGGCGGTGCCAGGGCCGTAAGCCGCTCTCTCCGCTGCCAGGCTGCTCGCCGACCCCCTACGACTACCCCACGCCGGAGTCTTCCAGCCGCAGCTCTGCCACCGACGACTTCTGCTACGTCTTCGTGGTGGAGCTGGAGAGGGGACCCATCGGGCTGGGGATGGGGCTGATCGACGGCGTGGTGAGTTCTCAGCTCATGCCCCTCATGCAGCTGGAGTGGGACATGTGGGACGGGGTTTATACCCCAAGAAAAGCCAGCAGAGATGCTGATGGCTTCCCACGGGAGCTAGGCTGCTTCTCCTGGGGACGAGGAGGCAGAGAGGGATCTATCAGAGGACTTCTACTCCTAGGTTGCTGTCCCATGCATGGAAAGTTCACAGCTGTCCTGCAGCTGGAGAGAGCAAATAGGCTCAGCTCTCCTGTGGAAGGAAAATGACTCAGCCAAGGTCTTTCCTCCACCCTTCAGCAGTGGCAGAGGAGGTGGAGAGGAGCAGGGAGGCTCACAGGGTGTCAAAACAACTCCTCCTTTGCATGAGGAGGAATCTGGCATTGTGGGGTGGATCATCTTTTTAAATGGCCTTTCACAGCTGTGCTGGTGGTCAGTAGGAAACAGAGCATCACCCAGCCCTGGGACAGCGTGAGCAGAGCTCCCATCCCAACACGGCTGCAGGTTAATGATGCTTTACTCTTAATTAAATTGAACAAGAGCAGATTGCCCCTAGCTCTCCTTTCTGTGTATAAATTGATATAAAACAAAAGGATCTCATTTCTTTCCTGTTACTATTAGCACCATCCCCATCATGTTCCCAAGCATCTCCGAGGTCCCACTTGCCATCAGGCTTGGTTGTGAGCCCTGGGGGAGAGTTACCCTGCCTGGGGAGCTCAGCCCTTTGGGACCACAAATCTTTGTGTCCCTTTTTTCGCTCACCTCCTTTCCCTGCCAACAGCACACCCCTCTCTGCTCCCCGGGGATCTACATCCGCACCCTGATCGAGGACAGCCCCGCGGCTGCTGACGGCAGGCTCTCCATCGGGGACCGCATCCTGGCTGTCAACGGCACCAGCCTCATCGGGGCAGACTACCAGAGGTGAGTCTCACCTCTCCAGAGGGCCTGGGGTGGTGCCAGCACTGGGGAGTTACTGTGAGGTCCAGGTTTCCAGCTGTTTTGCTCCAAGAGTTGCCAGCGCTGCAGTCCTGAGGATGCTGCGGTACGAGCAAGCTGCAGGGAGAGGAGTGACCTGCACAGGGCACCAGAGATGGGGAAAGGCTGTGGGTTTGGAAGAGGGATTATGGAGCAACAATTGGGGAGCATATATGGGAAATAAATGAGAGCTCCACAGGTGGGTCTCAGCAATGCAGAGCTGCTCCAGCCCCATCCCACCCCAGGTTTCCTCTCGAAGGTGGTGGGATGGGGCAGCTCAGAGGCAGAGCCCAGGTGCCCATAGCACAGAGCAGCTTTGGGCTTGTTTGCCCTTGTCCTGGCACCACCAACCTGGAGGCCAAGCCCTCCACAAAGCTACAGGCAGGAGAGAAACAGCCCCTGCTTGTAACCCTTGGCAAAGGGGGTGTGTTTTGTGAATGTCCCTGACTTGGCAGGCTCCTGAGGGGCTGCCAGCCCGAGGGAGCCAGAACTCACCTCTCTCCCTGTTGCTGCTCCCTGCAGTGCTGTGGACCTCATCCGCTCCGGAGGGAAGAAGCTGCGGTTTCTGGTTGCCAAGTCGGACATTGAAATAGCCAAAAAAATCAGTTCCAGCTCTTCTTCCTCTTAGTCCTTGTGGTACAAGGATCCTTCTGCAGCAGCTTGTGGCTACAGCTCTGGTTAAGGCTGACCTCAGGGAGCCTGGAGTGCAAGAGGGAGGACCAGGACTCCACAACAGCCCTCGATGTGCTTTTGGACACTTTGCCCCTGCACTGCAGCAGATGAAAGGACACACAAGGATGGTGCACGCTTCTCCCACTGCACTGGCTGGGAGCATCATTCCTGATCCATTGCCCAGCCTCACCTTATACCCAGTGTCGTCCTTCTCAGGAGCTTTCCTGTTCCTTTGTCCCCTCTGGCAGGGGCAGGGAAGGGGATGCTCCCACCATGGGGACTTGTAGGCAGGCTCTTCTGTTCCTCTAGGCTGGCAGCCCTGTGTGATATTTCAGGCTGGCAGGCAGAAGGCTTGAAATACCTTTGGGTTTTGAAGACGAACACGAGGAGCAGGCCTGGGCTTCACTGTGACAGTGGCCACCTGAGGTGCTGGCACATCAGGGTGGAAAAGTGTGCCCAGCTCTGGGGGTGGTGAAGGCAGCACGAGCACCCAGGAGTGGGACTCCACACAGGATGCATCGCCAGGAGTTAACTCCCCTGGTGCCATACACTACTAGCTCAGGTGCCTTTCTGCCGGTGGGCTCCAGCCCTGCCTCGGGATGGGAAGCAGCTACAGCAAAGGGCTGACACCACCAGCAGTTCCTGTGAGTCCCGGGGAGAGCTCCCTGCAGAAAAGAACTCCCTTGCCCTTGTTCTGCAGATTTACTGCCCGGCTCTGGCACCAGGATCCCAGCTGAAGGCCCCCAGGACTGACGGCAGAATGTCCCCACAGAGGACTGGTGCCACCAGGAACCCGAGTGAGCCCAGCAGCACACGGCACTGCCACCAGCCCAGGCAGACAAATGACAGCTTGGCACCATGTCCTGGTCCTCTCCCTCCAGCTTTGCCAGCCCATTGCAAGGCCGCCCTGTTTCGTGCCCTGCTCGGAGCATCTCCCAGGTGTGTGCTGCTGAAGTGCCGACAGGTGATGATGGACAGCAGAGACTCCCTTCGGGGAGGAGACTTTTGAATGTCCCAGGAACTGCTCTGCTACCTGCTGCCGACCACGGTGTCAGCTCAGCCGAGGGTTCAGCTCCATCGTGTGGCTGCCCGCGTCCCCGCACACCTGGCCTCCGGCCCGCCGAGTCCTCCCTCTGCTTTTAGCACCATTAACAGGATAAACCCGACCTGATTTCCACATATAGACGGATACTGAGACCTAGTTTAGCCGAACCCTATTAAAACAGCCTGCAGCAAAGCCCTCCATCACACCCTGCACGGTGCAGGCTCTGGCAGCAGATCAGATACTCACATGGCATCTCACAACAATAGTGCCCCGAGGATTGTGATGCTAAAACAGGGTTGGCTCTAATTACGCCTCACTGCTGCAGTTTTGGTTCCTGTGCTTAGTCTCGCACGTCGCAGGAGGAGAGAGATGTCAAAACACTCCATGCAAGGGAAATGCCCCACTACTGGATTTCAATGCAGCCTGGCCTGCTTTTCTAGGCAAGATGGACCAGGCACCTTCTCTGAGACATGAGTGCCTTGCTGCTCTGCTGGGCCACGCTCACAGCCCTGGCCTGGGGTGCTGCCCCAGCAGGGACTGGGAGCAGTGCATCCTCTTGCTGCTGACTCAGCTCTACCAGGCAGGCAAGCAAAGGCTCAGGGCTCCTGGTGATTCACTCCACTTCCAGTCAAGTAGGTATGCTGGCCTGTCATCCTCCACAGAACTTGAAATGGGCTGCCTAAAGCCCCTGGGCAAACTGCATGCACTCCTTACTCCCCTCTGCCCCGGAGCCAGGGCTTGGGGGGAGGCTTGGTTTGCACTAGACAGTGCTGGGGCTGCATCCTGGCACGTTCCAGCAGTACCAGCGCAACCCACTGAGCAGCCCTGGAGCTGGAAAACAGCCCCAGAGCTGTGTGTCGCTCACAGTGCAGTCAGGTATTGAAAGAGACTGTAAATAAACCCTGCTATTTACTAGTGTGCATGAGGGCTGGCTTCTCCCGGGAGGAGCAGGGGATGGACTGACTTCCCTGTGTGTTAATACTGTACAGCTCAGATGTGTATAAAGCTCTGGTGCAGATACTGAGCACAGCATGGCGCCTGTCGGACACGGTGGATGTTAAGAAATGCTCTGTGTCAACAATAAACTGGATCAATAAATCTCTCTAAGCCCTGCTCTGGCAGCTGTCTCTTGGATCTCTCTGTTCATTCTGGTGGTGAGACAGAAGAGAGCGGTGAGGGCTCCCAGATGTGATGGAGTCACTCCTGCTTCCTCCAGCTCACACAGGCCTTTGCTTGATCTGCTGCAAGGAGAGGCAAGAAAAGCAGCACGTGCAGGTGTAGTGAGAGCAAAGGGGAGGGGAAACAAGGCAGAGGAAGGGAGGGAAGAAGTACATCTCCAAAGGCACAGGGTGTGCTGGCAGGGTATTAATGTACACATTCACTCTCCTGCAACGTTCGCACAAATCCACCAGGATTTTCAATGCATACTCACCAGGAAGGGATAAGACAAGCTTAGGAGATAAAAAAGCAACAGGCACTAGGACACAAATACAAACAGCCTCAGACCACAAGAGCAGCCTCAGCTCTCCTTATTCCTGTTCTCTGTTTCATTCACAATCATTTGTTCCTCTTTCCCAGTTAAAATCAGGGCCTCAGCCTTGAGTGTCCAGTGAGTCACTCCAGAAACTTCCTGCCCTCACACTGGCACGGAGCCTGGAGCTGGCTCCAGGAGCTGGGTGACCATCCTCAGGGCCAGAGGGAGGGACTCATTCACCTCCCTCTGAAACCTTGTGCTGGCCACGGGTGGGGTGAACACAAACTGAGCCACGCTGGGCATTTTCAGCAGGTTCATGAGCTCAGTTGCCCGAATGAGGATCTCCTCCAGGTCCTCCTCGCAGTAAACAGAGGTGACAGCAGGGCTCTGCACAAATGTCCTCATCTTGGACAGGAACATGGACACTCTGCAGGAGAGAAGGACACGGGTATTAGCTGGCAGGACCTTTGCACCCAGCCAGGCCACAACTTAAGTGTGTAAACTCCAACAGACTAGTGCAGGTGACAGAGTGTTAGTCAGCAGATGAATCCCACTCCCCAAACTGTGCCCCTCCACAACTCACCTCTGCCCTTTTTCAGGTCCCATCAGGTTAAATTAATGAACACCAGCAAACCCATGTTCAGACCCATGAGATCTGCACATTTCAACCCCTTGCTGGTGCTCACCTGGGGATCAAGTCCTGGCTGCGGGCTGCCAGCTTGGTCAAGGTGGCCATGAGGACACTGATGGCACGGGGGGCACAGCTGGGGGTGCTGGCCTGTGGCCGGAGCTGGGTGATCTCAAAGAGCACGGCCTCGAGGGTCTCGAAGAAGCGCGTGATCTGCTCCACTGTGCAGCGCTTGTCGTAGGACACCGACAGGTACTCGCCGATAGCCCACACCTGAGGCCAGGGCAGAAGGGAGCACAGGGAAAGGGAATTGAGTAACTTATAGGGAATAGAAAATTAGGTTAGCTAATGGTAGGACAGAGGAGGAAAGGGAAGGTGAGCATCAGTGCAGTTGCAGCAGCCCTGCTCACCATGTGGGTGAAGATGGCCTCCTTGCTCTGGATGTTGCTGACTGCTCCTGAGAACTCCAGGATCTCCGTGGACAGCTCCACCACGAGCGCAGGGCGCAGCCTGCAGAGCATCTCCAGCTGTGAGCTCAGCACCCTGGAGCAGAGAGAAGGGCACAGCTCAGACCAGGGCAAGGTGGTGAATCCCAAAGCCAAGAGGGGCTGGCAGCACCCAGCCGCTGGCACAGGGCTGTACCCTCTGGATGTTCCCAGCAGGGATGAAGGTGCAGCCCCCATTGTGCACCCTTCAGAGTCACAGCGAGGACTGGGCCATGACTGAAAAGGCTCCTGGGCTGCCCTGGGATGCCAGGAGGAGGGGCTGGGAGCTGGGCTGTGCCTCCTGTCCCATCTCACCTGTACACATCGTCTTTAAATGACGGGATCTCATAGAGCTGGTCACTCCTCTGCAGCAGCAGCACCACCAGCTGGTTTATCAGAGACCCATCTGCAAACTGAAAGCCAGCCCTTGTTTCAGCAGTACCAGTGACTTCCAGCAGCCAAACCCCAAACTAACCAGCCAGGTGAGACAGCTGGCAGAGAAACTGCCTGATTTAGGAGGGGAGCAGTGCACAAAGTAGGTATCAGGCACACACCATGCTCTCATCTCCCTCCTTTACAGGTGACTGAGAGCACAGAGTGAACCTGACACTGCACCACAGAGCTTTTCTGTTTCTCTGGATGAAGTGGCCAGCTCAGTGCTGGTTCATGCCAATACCAATCCCACCCTCCCCTCATGCACCCCTCTCTTCAGCATCTTCACAATTTTGTTTCTATGACTGCTGTTCACATAACAAGAGATCCCCCTGGCACAACTGGGAACTGAACTCCCCCCCAAAAGGACCTACCTCTGCCACCACCCTGAAAAAGAGTTCCAGTAAGACAGGGACAGTCTCTGCACACTGCACCACCCTTGGGCTGCCAGCCAGGGATCCCAGCAGCTGCCGAAGTGGAACCAGGCTGTGGGCAAAAGAGTTACTGTTGAAGGTTTGTTCCCAGTTGCCCTTCCCTATCCCCCACAAGGCCTTTGAGCGCTGGCAAAGCTGACACAGGGAAGAGAAATCCACCTCACGCCAGCTGAGAGCGGCTGTGCCTTTCCCAGTAAGCCCAGTGCTGCCTCCCAGAGCTGGATGGCTGAACCACACTCCAGGCAGGCTCCTACCTCTCCGGGGCATCCTCAGGAGCAGACTTGGTGCGGAGAAGATACTGGAACGTGCTCCTGTAGAGGGGATGGCGAAAGGCCTCCAGACACGTGGCTGGTTTCCCAGCTGGGTCGCTGCCGGCCTTCTCGGAGGCAGGAAGAGCAGCTGCCCTAGCAGGGAACACACAGAATGTGCTGCACTGTGAGAACAGGCCGGGGCAGAGCTGGGATCCTGAACACTAGACAGCAAGTTGGTCTAATCGAGGCCCTCTGGAAGCCAGAGAGCCAACCTGATGAGCTCAGGCCCCCCATCTTCAGGCAATAGTTCCAGACTTGCTTCTGTGTCATGCCTGGGAAAGGGAAAAATGGCACTCTGTATCCCTCAGTCATCCAAGCCCACCATCATCTGCCTCTAGGATGACTCTCTTTTCTAAGCACTGCAGAAAGAGCTGTAATGTCAGGAGGACAAGAGCAGAGGTACAGCCAGTTCCAGTCCTACCCCATCTTCCTGGAAGCTCACAGTTCCTAAGATCCCAGGAAGAAAATTCTGTGTGTCTCCAGGAGAACAAAGCCCAAAACAGGGCTAAGAGCAGGAAGGAAGAATTGGTATTGCACCTCTGTACTGAGGTGGTAGCTCATGGCAGCCTCAAACATGTGGCAACCATTTGGAGCTGGACAGGGAGAGGGGAAAGCCAACAGCTCCCTGAGCCCCAAAGACAGTCCAGTACTGAAATGTGAGAGCTGGTCACCTTCTCTTTCCATGTACAACACATTACTGGGAAAACTGGGCTGACATCTGTGCAGCCTTGTGTTAACCTGACTGCAGTGATGGCTCTCTGTGACAGCTGAGGCTCAGAAGTCACAGTGTACTGGGCTTTGGTCAGTGTCAAGATGCTGATTAACAAGTGGGAGGAAGGGAGGGTGCATTACCTCAGCTGGGTGTCCAGAGCTGCTGTCAAACAGGGCAGGTCAAGCAGCAAATGGAAGATCTCAATGGCTGTGCCTGCATCCAGCAGAAATGGGAGAAGGTCCACAAACTCAGAGATGAGGGATGGGCTGTTCCACGCCAGGAACTGCAAGGACCAAGAACGAACTGCTGCACTATCCCTGCTACCCCATCACACACCCGGACAACACCACACTGTGACCAGATGGGACGGGGAAGGGAAAGTCACTTCTGAAAAGCAAAACCAGAGAAGTCTGAGGGTTTGGTCAAAACCCAGGAGCCTGTTAGAAGCTCAACACAGGCCTCTGGCAGCTGGTTCAGTGGCTGGCAAGCTGCAACTTACTAAACTTTTCCAGAAACAAAGTGCTGTGTCCTGTGTTCACTGTTTCCCAGCCCTCTGCAATCCTGCCAACCCAGACTCTCCTCTCCTGGCAGTGCTAAACACACCCAGAAGCCTCCTCCCCTTCAAACCCACACTTATTTTGTAACAGTCTTTTGTGCCCATGCTCTCCCTACAACTGCCATGGAGGCACATGGAGGGCTTTCCACTATCCAAAGGAAGTTCTAGGGCATGGAAAGGAATGTGAAGCAGGCTCTTCCCTCTGCTGCTCCAACATGTTGTACCTTGAAGAGATTTGGGAAACTCTGCCTGAATATGCTGGAGGAGTCTGTGAAGAGCTGGCTGTTGTCTTTGCAGAACTGAACAAATTCGAAGGCCAGTGATGGGTTGTGGAAAAGCTGAGCTGGGATATCAGTGAAGAGGTGTTTGTAGATGGCATCCGAGTCCACAGCTTCCAGTTTGCCTGGGAGGACACAGCACCTTGCTGAGCACAGCCCACCTAGCAGCCCTGCCAGGGCTCCAGGGCCTAAGGGAGATCTGTGTTATGCTTCTCTAAAGAGCATGGGACACCCCAGCTCCTGGGGTGGGATCATCCATACCAGAGCACAGGAATTACCAACTCTGGCAGGCAGCAAACTGCCAGGACAAAAGGCTGTGCTGGAGTAGGCAAGAATGGATCGTGGAGGATGGGGTGGGAGCTGAACACTTACTGTGGTTCAGGAAGAACTGGGCAATGGGCAGCAGTGCCCTGGCATAAGTGGCATCCCCACAGATCCTACTGTGCAGGATTTTCAGGAAGGAGACAGCACGGCACACGTCGGAGGAGTCCTGTTTGCAGATGATGTCCATGATTGTCACTGCCTCAATGAGACACTGCAGGAGAGCAGAGAGTAAGACTGGAGTGGGGGAAGCCACAACTCCCAGAGCTTCAGCTCCACCTCTGTGTACTTACAGCTTTCTGCAGGTCTCCATCATCTTTCTTCAGGGGTCCTGCCGGAGAAATGAGTCCTAGTTAAGCCCACACAGGAACATGAGGCTGACAATTTGAACACTAACTCCGACTTCAGGGCAGGCAGGAACACACACTGATCCTGATTTCAGGCCAATGAGAACCAAGTTTCACAGACTCCCCTGCAAATCAAGGAGGCAGAACTGGGCTGTTGCCTCCAAATCCCAAAACTCCAGCTCAGGGCTGGTCAATGACTTGCCCCAGCAGCTGCAGCAGGCCCTATCCCTAGGAGCTGAACTGTGGATTCCAGGGAGTGAGATCCCAGCCCAAACATGCACTGAACCAGAAGTATTTTGGAGAGCACTACCAAGAGGACTGCCAGGAGGGCTCATGGCAAGACTCACGCCGGTTGCTCTGCTCAAGGAGGCGCTGGCAGTACTCAAAGGCTTTCTCCCGCAGACGCTCCCTGGGGGGAAGCAGCCGGCCAGAGGTGGGTGCAGTGGAGACCATGGATGTGACAGACCTGTCCATTCCTGCTTTGTCATCTGCACAACAAACATCACACATGTCAGCTCATCACAGGCAATGCCACCCACACAGTGGCCCAGCAACAGAAAGGCAGCTGACTGTCCCCGGGTGCAGAGTGAAGCACAGGAGGCTGAGGGAGAAGGGAATGTTACAAGAACACCAAGGAAATGCTGTCTCCCATCACCCAAGCCTTCTTTCCTAGGAGTCCATGAGGCTTTGCCTGAAAACAGGAGGCTCACCAAACAAGTAATTCCCCAAGGAAGGATCAATAAGCAGCAGTCAGGAGGTTTAGTGATATTCCTTCCCAAACTTTCCCTTTTCCTAGCCCAAGATCTCTGAACTCTTGCCCATATTCCTGTCACTTAGAATAATAGGATGGCTTGGGCTGAAAGGGACTTAAAGCTTGTCTGGTTCCAACACCTCTGCCATTGGCAGGGACACCTTCCACTATCCCCGGTTGCTCCAAGCCCTGTCCAACCTGGCCCTGAGCCCCTCCAGGGACGGGGCAGCCACAGCTTCTCCGGGCAACCTGTGCCAGGGCCTCACCATCCTCACAGGGAATAATTTCTTCCTAATATCTTATCAGTTTGAGAGAGAGGAGACTGCTGGATTGCTGATGCAGCCACCTCACACAACATCTGAGAGCACGCAGCCCTTTTGGGGCTGCAACCCACAGTGGCCTGCAGACCTTCAATCCATACCTGGATTAGGGGTGTTCATCTCCTTGCCCCCATAGCACAGCAGCCAGTTTCTCAGCATGGAGAAGGTCTGCACGTTGAGCCACTGGTCCTGTGTGTAGTTCTGAGCCACTGAGAGCACTGTGAAGAAGTCTGTGGCAACAGCACCATCCACCTCTGTGACAGGAGCAGGCTGAGAGAAAAGATGCAGCAGGTCAGAGCCCCAGGGAAAGGCTAAGTGAGAGGGCAGGGAAAACCCCCATGGAGCCCATGCAGACAAGCAGCCCTTGTTTGGGGTCCTGCAGGAGGGCAGGTATCCAGAGAGAGAAAAGCCAGCTGTGCTGGATCCTCCTCCCCAGCTGAAACACTCAACTTTGCTACTCTGACACTGGTCTTGCTTGCAATCACCTTTTACTCTGAAGTACATGGTCACTAAAAGACTTCTCTTAAAACTACTTCAAGGATCAAAGCTCTGGCTCTACAGCTGAACTCCTAAATCTCAGAGCTGTAAATCCCTTTACTTTACTTTCCTGTGTGTTTTAACCATGTATCCCATAAAAAATGCTGAACAACAGCAGCACTTCTAGGCTACCACTTTCCAAAGAAGGTGATTCTGGGAGCCCAAACCAGCAGGTAACAGACTAACAAATGCCCAGTGAGGTCACCATGGCAACTCAGCACTCACCTGTTTGGTTCTGGGACTGGAGAAGAAGCCTCCAGAGGGTTGAGCCATTCCTTGCTGAATGCTTGCATACCTCAGCCAGTCAGCCAGCTTTTTACTGACAACATTGATCTGCTCTGTACAAGGGAAGTGACAGGGTCATTGCTAGACTGGGCAGAGAAGCAGCCTCTGCAACATGTCCCTGTTAACCCTCAATTGCTGTGCTTTTTCTCCAGCCTAGATCACTCTCTGATTCAGCAATCCATAAAGAAATTGGTACCCTGAGGTGGATATCCTACACTCCTCATACTACCTCAGTCAGGGAGGGAGTGCTGGAACCAGGGACTCTGCTACCAGACCACCCAAGAGATACTTGTTCCTTTGTCTCCATCCACAGCTGCTATTAGGAGGGACGTGCAAAACCACTGTCACTCTCTTCAGGCAGTGCCTGGCTTCAGCTCTGCAGCCAAAGGCACAAATCCCTCACTGGGAACTTGCAGAAGCTGGGGCAGGTGATCCTGCCTGCTCTGCCAGCCCAACATCCTCCCCAAAGCTTCTCCTGCAATCTGCACGAGGTACACAAACCTCACAAGGAACTCCCAGAAACTCACTCTTGCTCACAACTCCCCAGCATGTTCAGCTTGGAATGCACTCCTAGGTTAACTCACCACTACCCACTCAGTGCTGCCTCTCTGATGAAGAGCACCTCTAGTTGTTTCTGCTGCTCTCTTGACCAGATGCACGGGCACATCTCTGTTTGTCTCTCTCTCTTTGCTTGATGCTCTTCAGGATAGCTACAGTTTCACACTCCTACTGCATCTGGAGACCTCAGCTAGAGTACATGATCCTGTTATACAAATCCATGGCCAGGATTTGACTGGAAGGCCCAGTCCCAGTTTTGTGAGGTGGAATACATCTCACCCAGTAAGTTCCCTTTCCCTGCAGCAGAGATGTCAATTATGACTGCAGTTTCCACCCGAGAGCCTTCTGATCACTACCCAGCTCACAGCCAGGTGGCAATCTCAGCCTTTCCTATGGATTTACCTTCTGTTAGAGATTCTGGTGAAAGGCTGATGACATTTGCCAGGACAGGAAGAGGGAACCGAGCACTCTGACCCTCGGGCAGTCTTCTTTCAAGGACTTTCACAACACGCTGCCCCACAGCAGCCACTTCACCCTTATTTCCCTGGAAAATAAAGCAGAGGTAAAGACAGACAGAAAATCTACCATTACTAGAGACCAACATTGTTGAATCTCTTCCATCAGGCATTGATACCAAAGTCAAACACAAAAAGAACTCACAGCACAGGGGATTTTACCACATTTTACAGAGATTTTTCTGCAATTTGAATTCACAGATCCCATATGGGGCTACTTTACATTGTGGAACTGCAGGACAGTCTCAAGGCTGGATATAGGAGAGAGGAGCTTTGTAAGGCAGCACATAAGCACACTGCTGATTTCTGTTTCATTTCCTTTAGTTAAGTAGACTCAGATGAATGTCAGAAGCATAGGAGACATTTCTAAGCACACAGTGAAACTTGGAACGAGAAGTTTCAGGCACAATAAAAGAAGGAGAGGAAAAAGAGAAGTTTCCAGCTTGTTCTCCAGGCAGCACTCAAAACAGGAAGGTTCTCATGTTTGCTTCTCTCCATGGAGAATCTGGACCTTTGAAGTGTCATTTGCATTTAAAGCCCTACATGTTTTATAGATTCTATGTATATTTTTTTATATGTGAACATGAAAGCCAATATCATAAGAAGCAGTAGTAAATTCACTCTAAAATCTTTTGCTTTTCAGGTTCAAGCAGCCCTGATTTGAAATCTATTCCAGCAGCCAGCACTAAAGGTTCATTTTTGCTTCTAGGACCTTGTCTCTAAACATTACAATTTTAAGCATTTTTTGTTGTTAAGGGCTACACACAAAAAAAGTTGCCATTTTTTTCCTATGTAAAGCAGAATAATGAGATTCCTTAAATGAACATTGAAATGCCTCTGCTTTTCCCCTACACACTTCCAATTGATTTTCACTCTCCTTGAGCTCAGGGAGGAGCTCAGGAGCAGGGAACAATCAAAAAGCAAATCCATATTGACAAGGGAAGATCTCTGACTTGACAGGTCATTTACCTGAGCCAGAAGGACAGAGGACACCAGGCTCAAGAGCTTTGTATCTTGAATCTCATCACAGGAGAGGATCAGATCGTTGCAAGGTGACATCTCTCTCAGGATGGCAGCACACAACACCTGAATCTGCTCAGGACTTTTGGGTGAGCACAGCACTGTCTGCAACAGCTCCACAAACTTGTCATCGAGCCTGCAAGAGTCACAGCAAACATCACTGCAAGGCAAGAAAAGATTCAGATGTTTATTTCCTGCATATTCTCGGCTTTGGGATGATCCCCCTTGACAGTGACGGATGCCATCTCATCACCTTCATTTCTGAGTGCAGTTTGACAGAGGCTCAGTGACACCAACCCTTGTTATTCTTGCTGCAAACGGAGATGGGCACCTTCTGCTTAGCAAGGGGGTGAAAGGCAAAGAGGGGCTTTGAGTTTATACTGAACTTAGGGTTTTGAAGGCAGGGTGTTATTTTAAAGCCCGAACCCACGCCCTTTGTTTCTGGTTAGGAAGGTAACGCTTTGCTTTGAACACCCGAGACACACGAGGCCACTCACTTGCGGGGGTACTTGGTGGCGGCCACGGTGAGGTGCAGCCTCTGCAGCCCATCCACGGCCTCGGGGCCCGGCTCGGGGCCCTGCAGCAGGGCGGACACGCGGGCGGCGAATCTCCGCAGCTCCTCCTCCTGGATCTCCCTGCCGGGGCAGTCGGGGCTGTCAGGAACCCGGGCCCCCATTCCCGGCCCTCTTGGGAAGCTCCGGGATGCAGGGTCGGTACACACCCCGCCCTCCCCTCCGCCCGCCTCCCCGCTCAGCCCCGGGCGCGGCCCCCCCGCCAGGACCCCCACCCGGCCCGAGGGGTCCCTGCCGCTGTCCCCTGTCCCCTGTCCCCGTCGCACCTCGCCTGCCTGAGGAAGCTCTCGGCAGCCGCCGTGAACATCCCGGCCCCGCCGCCGCCGCCCGGGCCCGTGCCACGGTACGCGGCCAAAGTCGCCCCCCATGGGCGGGCGGTACGCCGCGCCGGCTCCGGGGGGACGCGGCGGCTGCTGCACGAAGGTTCCGCCTGGCGGGAAGGGCTCGCAGAGACGAGGTGTGACCAAAATCATCACTGGTGGCTGCTCAGGGATCGTTCTGAGGTGCTGCTGTTATTATTCCCCACCTCAGGAGCCTGAGGAGAAGCTCAGCTCTGAGGCCATCCCACATGGAACGAAGGGGAGCAGCTCTAGACACTGAGACCTACGGAAAACATCATTACACGGCAGAGAGATAAGAGCTGGGGCTTCCTGGGTGTGATGGTAAAAGATGATGTATCAGCCTTTCCTGCAACCTGTTCATAAAAACGGAGCTTTCCAAAACAGGTAAGAGATGTTAAAACCAGCTGCTCAGGTCTTCAGCACTCCCAGAAGTTAAAAATCCATCAGGACCTTCTCTCCCGACTGCTAACACGGCTGAAGCTCTCAGCACCATGCTGAGCATTGCCCTGCCAGGAGGAGATGCCAGGGGATGAAACTTGGCGCTTTGCCCTTTGGTAATTCCCTGCCCTGTGTTCTCCTGGCATTAAAGTTCATTAACACCATGCCTGGGCAATCAGCCAGCAGGAGAGCAGCACATGGGGAGCCTAAGATAGGATAATTTTAAAAGACACCCCCCAAAAAGGGCTATGGATGAATACATTTGCTCACTATGTACTGTGTTATTAATTTTTTAATTAGTTAGTCAACTAAAAAAAATCCTCCCTGTAGTAACTGGAGGGAGACTGCAAGAAAGATGGAGAGAAACTTTTTACAAGGGCATGGAGTGACAAGACAAGGCAGGAGGGCTTCCCACTGCCAGAGGGCAGGGATAGATGGGATATTGGGTAGAAATTCCTCCCCGTGAGGGCGGTGAGGCCCTGGCACAGGTTCCCAGAGAAGCTGTGGCTGCTCCATCCCTGGAAATGTCCAAGGCCAGGCTGGATGGGGCTTGGAGCAACCTGGGATAGTTGGAAGGTGTCCCTGCCCATGGCAAGGATTGGAATGAGATGATTTTTAAGGTTCTTTCCAACCCAAACCATTCTGTGGTTCTAAAATTCTATGAATTACAGCTGCTTTATGTCAATTGAGGCCTTAAAAGATATCCCTATTTAATTTTGGAGCTCAGAATGTTCAGTCAAAATAAACCCAGGAGTTTAATTGTAGCTGCATTAGGAGGACAAAGAAGGGAGAAGTCTAACTACAAGACTGATGAAGTACTGTTTTCTGACCTCGTATGCTTAAATGAAAACAATTATTATAAATTACAAGGGAATGCACTGGAATAGTTTAACTTTCAAAATAACAATGTTTCACTTCATGACAAAACAAAAGCTGGAGCTGGAAGAACAGTTTATAAGCCCCAGGGGAAGCATCACGGATCTCAAACACACAAGTCCATATGTTCACTCTGCTGCGAGTCAACAGCTGCCCAAATAACTGACAAGGGATCAAAAGTGGGGTGTCTGAACTCTAAACAGAGCAAGGTGTGCAGATACAGACTTCCTTCCTACATAAAAGAAAAGGAAAAAATATTAAACACGCTGTCCCCTCACTGCTGCAGGAAACTCAACCCCCCCATGATGCCACACTAGAAGGATCCAAGCCCATCACCCGAAAGCAGCAAAGCAATTTCAGGGCATTTTCTCTTTCATATATAATTTTATTTCTGGTTATAGAAACAAATGCTAAGAGGAGAAGCAACATTCCCCAACCACATACATCAAATTAAGGTAACAGAACAGTTAAAATAAATGAAAAAAAAAAAAGTAGAAATTTAAACCTTTGTTATAGCTTTAAAATATTAACGTTCTCGATACATTAGAAATCACATTCAGATCTCAAATTACTTAAAAAATGTATGGCTCTATATTAAAAAAACAAACAAACAAAACCGCTGTATCCCATTTGATGTGGAACTGCAGGTCCTGCTCCTCGGATGCAGGATCCCACCCTGGTGGGAGCCACGGCTGCCTGTGCAGTTGAGCAGCTCACAGGAGCAGTGCTGCAACACGGCCAGAGAAAGAACACGAACTTCACATCCACTGCCCCACATGGAGCTTCCCCCTTGGGATACACACCTGCTTTTTAAAAAGCACTGATAACGAAAACAAGTCACAAAAAAAACCCAACCAACCAACTTCTGATATCAGCTGTAAAAAAAAAAACCCCATAAACCCCAAAACATCTGGCTGGAGGTGTCTTGCACAGGCAACACCAGGAACTGAAATGCAAGCATGGCTTTGGTTTCCCCTTTCCATCATCCTCTTATTTTATAAAGTAAGTGCCAAACTGAGGTGAAAGGGGGAAGGCTGGCCCAGATCTCTGTAGCAAACCCTTCTGTGAAGCCATTGAGGTATCTCAGGTTCTCCTCTCAGCCTTCCCCGGGGACTTGGTGGGAATGAGCATCTGCAGAACAGGGGGAGAGTCGGATCTTTCTGAATTTGTTTTTTAGAGCAATTATTCAGAGTTGGATCTGAATTTCCAGCTTTACCATCCGTTGCTCACGCACAGCTTTTGATTTACCCCTAAACAGCTTTTAACAGTCCTTTGGATAACAGTCCTTTGGATAGCTACAGACTCTTAAAATGCTCTTTTTGGCTACGTGGAGGTTGGCTGGCAGGCTGGACGAGGCCAGTCTCCTCAGCACAAACAGCATGTCCAGAACCCAACACAACATATGGTCTTGTGGGATTTTTGCATTTTAAAGCCATTTTCTATATCACTGTATTTGAATGAGTTTGGTTCTGTTGTTTTTTGTTTGTTTTTTTTTTTTACATTCTGTTTTCTATTAAAGCAAAAAGATCTTACAAACAATACTCTGGTTCCCTCTACTTCACCCCATTTGAGGGAGAAAAAAAGGAGAGATTAAGCAAGTTTAGGTTTACAGTAATTCAATTGCTACAGAGCCAACTTAGCAGCCTGCCCACCTCCCAAGAGCAGCATATAAATCAGCAGAACGTCAGGATGTTCTGCACCAGACTTTTAGCAGCAAGACAGTGAAACAGAAGGAACTCTCACTTTTTCTGCTCCATTTAAATCTCATTTTTCTTCAGCTACCAGACATTTCTCCTCACCGTTGCCCTTAGCTTTAAGGAAGGCTCTGTCTCAAGACTGCTTGAAGTGAAACTGAGGTGGGGTAGAAGCAGGACAGAGAGGTCCAGATCACAGCATAACCTGGCAGCAGACACGAGGCAACAACCAAATATTAGGGGAAGTCTGGGGTTCACAAGGGCTGTTTTCTGCTGGATGAGGAGGAAAGCTGCTTCCTTCCACTGCTCCTATTCTGGTCACTCTTCCTATCACCAACCCTGTCCCCCCTGAAGTACTGAAGCCCCATCACCAGCCACTGACTGCTGACGTGAAGCTTTCACTCAGATCCTCATAGAGAATTTCTGCTTGTGGAAGAGCAATTCGGATTAGGAAGTCAATTATCACTTGCTTTTATTCTCAAAAGATCCAAGTGGTTCAAAATACACCCTTCTGTGAATTTAGTGATCCTTGTGGAATTAAACCACACCTGAAATTTGGCCAGTTCAGTAAAATTTACTCCCTGTGAATGGAAACATTAAAAAAACTCTTCTGTGCTTGTTTTCAAGGGGATATAGACACACCTCACCCCACAAAGAGACAGAAGCAAGATAAAAGGAAAATGACCTCACCACAGAGGAAAAGAAACTATTTCATAGTGCCCCAATGTTAGCTTAGCCACCTGACAGGGAGGAATTCCTCAGCCTTACAGCATCCTCATGGACCCCTCCATAAATTTCCTCTGTTAGAAATAAGGTCCCATTACTTACAGAGCAGAATCTGCAAAGAACTCCCTGATACTGCATCTAGAGAACTGCAGACAAGAAAGGATTCCAGCTTTCATTAGTGCCATTTGGGGGGTTTTCTTGCCAGAAAAGCAGCGTGGACTGGGGTTGCTGAAAGCAGGACAAAGCCAGAAGCAGGGATCCTACACAAGGAAGATGCGAGTACCAAGCTGCCTCTTCTGCTCTGCGAGAGGAATGAAAGCAATCACTGAAGTAAAGCTGCTTCCACTGGCTGCTCACATTCGTTACAAAAATAGGTTCATCGTTCTTTCAGGGTCAGTGCCTGGTGCAGGAATTTACCAACACACTGCATAAAAGTCTGTGTAAGTACCATTTAAGAGAAAGAAATAGTCATGGACCATTTATATATCTATATTGACACACACGCCCACACACTCACACATTAATAAATATAAATTTTATGTTTACACAGATCTAATTTAATATTCTCTGAAAAAAAAAATATTTAAAGGGTTTCTTCCTTAGCTGCCACCCATGTATTGTCAATGGTTTGTTTTCTGTCTTGAGAGCAAAGGGGGTAGATTTGGCACAACTCCCCTCATGCTCTGAAACTTAAAGTGATACATAAGGAGAGGACCAACCACACATTCTGAAAGGTTTTAATTCAGTGTTGGTAAATTGAAAAGGTATCAAAAGAATTTTCTGAACATATAAATACAAACGTCAAAAAATTGATTCAAAATTTGGGATTTCAATACAGTGCTCCAAGAAAACCAAGTATTTTTCAAAATGTCTTGCTCAGGCCAAAGTTAAAATGCTCCCTGGTGTATTACTGCCCCATGAAAGACACCCTAACAGAGAAATCCCACCCTAACAGCCACGAAATTCCCACTGCTGATTATGGTATGTGAATATACCCACACCTGTGTGCACAAACACGTGCACTGTCCTGCAAACAACCCACCCAGCAGAGAGAGAGGTGCTGATCTAACAGACCACAGCCTGACAGCTGCCAGGCAGCCCAGAGAGAGATGCCCCAGCCATGTTTTGATCAGGTGCAGATCAACATGCAAGAAGGCATCGCCTCCCAATCCCATCAGCTCCAGCAATCCAGATGACCTTGTAGTGTAACAGTTTTCTGCAGCACAGCTGGCTCCATGGGAAGCTACACTTTCCAGCAGTAGTGTATGCTATAGTAGTAGCAGCTTGGGCATAATTTTTCACCCAGAAGGACACAAAACGTTATACAACAGATTGTTCAGTCATGTAACTGCAACCTAACACAGGAATCCTCGCCAGATGCAGACCTTCAAGCAATGGAATTAAATAAGGAGTTGGATTAAAGGACTCGGGAGCTGACAGAAATAACTACAAATAGAGGTGGAAAACTGATGAGGAGCAGAAAAAGGAGCTGCCCAAGAGACTGGCTGGCAAGAGAAGACAGATCATTTGCTGCAGGATGGCATTTGCAAACTCAAAAACTCAGTGTGCAGCAAGGGCAAAATTATGAAGCAAGTCCTGTTCCTTTAGAGGTTCATTCTTAATGCCCTAGTCCAACTTATTAGCAGCAGGACTTAAAAAACCTCAAAGATTTTGTATCAGGTAGAAACTCAAGGCAAGTTCCACGCTGGATAGAAACTATCACTTGACAAGCTAAAGCAGATATTTTAAAAAGTGATCAGGATCCTTCAGTGCTGCTTCCTGCTCAAAAAGACCCAAGCTAGGACTGTCCCTTGGAAGAGAGGGACAACGTGGTTGCATCTGCACAAATGCAACCCAGTTCACTCTGGGATTTGTTCCTTACACTTCACACTTGTCTTGCAGCAAGAGACCAAACAGGCACTGGGCTGTACTGGCAAAGGTGTAGCTACCAGGCCAAGGAAAAGGATTCCTCTTCCAATCCATCCAGCATTCCCCAGATCATGTCTCTGCCTTTGGGCTCCCCAGTACAAGACTCACACTGACCTTCTGCAGCAATTCCACCTGATGGACAAGAAGAGACCAAGACAACCAGGCTGGTTCAGCCTTAAGAGAAGGAAGCAAATGGGGAAAGTCTTACTGGAATCTTCAAGTACCTATTTGCAACATGCAGAGCAGAGCTGGGCAGAGGCAGAGCTGGGCTCTTCACAGAGGCAAGGAATAAATGCAGCTGCATGGGAAATTCTTCTCATGTTGCTGAGAAGTTTTCACCTTGTGTGGTGAGAGTGGATTCTCTATGGAAAGGTACAGAACTATTGCTAGGTTAAATCCTTGTCATCCAAGATCCCCAAACCCAGGTATAGCAGGGAAACACTCCTCCTTTCATCCTACATTTTGACATTCACCTACACACTAGCACACACCAGTGATCCCAAATATCTCCCTGGGAACACCCCCTGATAACCCAGATGAAAAGCTCCAACACCAATTGAACAGCAGCTCAAGGAAAGGTGTTCCACACCACACTGCAAGAAAGTTCAAAACAGATGCTCTCACTTGCCTAGATAGAGGTCCCTAGCCTTTTGTGCTCTGAGTTTTATTTCATTGTGGGCATTTCCCTACTGAAAAAGGAAAAAAAAAAGCAGAAATTAACTGTGAGTGACAACTCTAAGTCAGTACACAAGACCAAAAATACAAAATCAAGTTTAGTCTCCCCAGAATCTGATGCCAGACCACGACACTGATTGCAGAAGCACTGTAAGGGCTTCAGCTGTTATTTCTTTCTTCTTACAAAGCTTTAACATGCCTGTGAAAACACTCTCCTGAATAAGCTCTGCCCAACAGTAACATGTCTAGAACACAGCATGAAAATTAATACAGGCTGACCAAATTGACCTTTCTCAGCCTGCTCTGGAGCTCCATGTATTCCACAGGTATTTTCATCCTTGAGTCCTCAGGCAGAGCTTAATGCAAGGTGCTGCTCCTGTCAGTGGATAAAAATGACTGGATATGCTACAGGGGACAGCGTTAATGGTATGGGGGAGGGAGGAATATGAGAAGGAAAAGGAGTTGAAAAGAATATATGAGCTAATCATGAACTTCAATTTTGTACTCAGCACTGTGCCATGTTATCACTAAATCAGATTAAATTGATCTTTCTCTAAAAAGCTTTCTGTATCACAAGAGCCAAGGTCAAGACAAACAACATGGAATTCCAGTGGAATAAAACAAAGTACAACTGCATTCCACTCTTGCAAACTGGGGCAAAGAAAGTTGCTATAAACTAACTGATCAAAGTAAAATTAGTCAATGTCATTGCCTAAGGTGAAAAAAAAGTCAATAGGGAATGATGGAAAGTGAATTCACACATTAAGAACTTGGCTTTACAGTTTTCCCAGGCCTAAGTTATCACAGTTTAAATATTCAATATGCCTTGACCTTCTGTTACACAGACAGCAGAAAATCCAGTGAAGCCTCCTCCTCTTCCCCTCAAACCTTCTTTAGTTAATGTAATCAAGGATGAGATGCAACTTTTCAGGCAACAAAAACAAGTCAGATAATCAATTTGTAATACTCCAAGTACTGCATATAACCCTTAAGGTAACTATTTTCTTTCTAGCTCAAGACTTAATTCTACCACCACATTAATTTTCACTGCTCTGCAGCCTGGAGAATCAGGACTGGTATGTAAAAAAGAATGGTGCTGTCTTCCAGACTGAGCAGTGTTGAAAGAATGCATCTGGAGGCCTGAAACCAGATGTCTCCATCTCACATGTTCTGGATGAGGACCACACTTTTCCACAGCTCTCGACACAATTTAGCAAGAACAATTATTTTACCTGGTACCAAGCAATGTTTAGGCAAACTTACAAAAAAATCTGCAAGTGACAGGACTGCTTCTTAGAGCAGCAGGGGGATGCAGCAGACTGATAAAGCAAAAACCCCCTGACAGGATGAACTGAAAAGTTCCAGACACCTCAAGCAGAAAAGGTGAACAGAACAAAGATATTTACTTATCATCAACTCCCATTTGAACCAGCAGCCATTGTGAGCCATGAAAAGAAGAGAGAGGAAGTGTTATTCTGTTTTACATAGTCAGGAGGCAGATCTACACATGAAACCTGAGGATGGACTTTCAAGAGGTATCTATGAAGCAGCAGCTTTATGGTGGATGAAAACATTGTCACTCAGCTGATGTCCTTCTGTGGTGCTGGATTAGTTTACGGAAGTTTAGAGCTTAATCATTTAGACTCTTCAAGAGAAAAGCATCAGTGAAGAAAAATCTGCAGAATTCTGGCAGCTCCACATCCTGAACAGTTTTCTGTTGGTTTTTCATCTTGCTCTGACTCACCCAACATTCTGGAAACCCAAGGACTCCTGCACTTCCGGAGCGCTCCCGAGCCTCGGGGCTGTTTCAGAGGCGTGCCTGTATCTAAACCAGCAGTCACCCGAAAGTAATGATTCATCACAGACAGACTGTGCTGCACTCTCACTTGTGCCTTCTACCTTGAAGTTCATTTTATTGACTCCTGGCTTTGAAAAGGCTACAGAAAACAGAGCTAATCCCTGTGCTTTTCCGCTGTGCCACACCTCGCCTTCCTAGCGGGAGAAGGGACAGCTGGAGGCCAGCCTGCTTCAATTACTTTGCGGTCTCTTAACAATCCTCCTTCACAAAACCATTTTGAAGTACTAAAATCCCATCTAATAACTTGTCACTAAGGGCACACACCTGAATTCTGAAAGCCCAGCTGAGATAAATGATCTGTCATGAATATTTTATGTGCCTCTCTCCGCAAAAAGTAACCGCAAATCACGAGACCAAGAAATTCTTTCCTTCTTTCAGAAATATTTCTCACAAAACAATGGACTTGAGAATTAAACATGTCTGGGTTTTATTCAAGTGGTGGGACTTGGCTGTTGAATGGGATTTGGCAAAGACAAAGGAAACCTAGAAGGGAACAAGCGATGCCAGCTGTTACCTTGTGGATTTCCTCCCCAGATTCCAGCAGGCACCGAAGGGCTGTGCCTTACCCCTAATCCCCATGGATATGCTGACAGTATCATTTACTGCACACTGGGGAAGGCTTTCTGCAATGTTTCTGCAGTGGGTTTTGCCTCTCTGCTTTGTCAGACTGCACAGGACAGCAAAGCAGTACAAATAACCCACCAGAGGCACAGCCCACCCCTCTTAAGTCTCTCTTGCCCTTACCAAAGCTGTAGCATTTGCTAAGCTAAAAGATCTCTGCTGTGCTGCCAGAAGACATGTTAGCCAAGGGGATTGCAAAGGGTGTAAAGCCAAAGGGGTTTGCTGGAGGCTACAGGCAGGGGTGGATTTCTTTGCCAGTCATAAGGTGTCACAAGCACCCACTGTTCCACACGGCTGAAGTGAGTCAGATCTGCCCTCCTCAAAAGACATCCTTGTACTACCTGAGGAGCCTGGAATACAGTTTGAGTAAAGGCCTCCTCCTACTGGCCAACCCAAATGGTCCTCAAGGCAGGAGAGAGGGGAGAGGGAGCCAAGCAATGAAAGGAAACCTCCCAGTTCCTTTTGGTAAAACTGTTTAAGACCTCCAGTGACTTTTGCCACATGGAAAATAAAAGAGAAGTCTTTTGCCTTGGTTTACTACACCCTGACAGAATTTGTATGAACCACTGTATAACCTCTGCTGCCTCTCATCCAAGCCCTAAACTTTCCTCTCCGAAGAGTAACACAGGAATTTTGCTGTTAGCCATGGAAGAGGGTCAGCTCTGACCTCCTGACCATGGTCCATCAAGCTGAGGACCACACCACCACCGGGTGGTGAAGGTGACCTTTAGTGCAGAACATCAACCAGTATTTTCTCAAGTTCACAAAGACAGTGCCCATGCCTTCACCTACAGTGCTAAATTGAACAAAAGCTGGTGCTCCACGCAAGCTGTGATCAATCAAATGCACACAGAACCTCCTGGAGACACCCTTCCCCATGTGATCCTCAGGCATCAAGATACTTTGGCTGTTGTCCAGAGCAAGTGATGAATAATTGTAAGAAATCATTAAAGATACAAACCCCTTTGTTTTCAACATCTTTACAGGAACCAAGTTAATACAGTTCCTCTGTCATCCTATTCTCCCTCAGAGGGAATGGAAAGAAATTGCATCTGGAAATCCAGGTGGCTGAGCCCTGTAACTCTTCCTCCTGAATCCCCATATAAATAAGCATTTATACTCAGAATTTTCTCTTTAAAAAAACCAGAATAATTTGCCTTTTTTTTTTTAAGCTTGGTACCATGTTTCTTTAATGTTGTTGTGAGATACTGCACCCATCTTTCAGCATTTGATTGCCTTAAGTGACCTTTTTAAAATGGTCCTATGGTTCAAAGCTCTCAGAAGTGTGGTATTAAGGCATAGAATGTGAGGAGTTTTCTTTCCAGGGAGCAGACTGTGTTTGTATTACATTCCTTTAGATTCTGAACTGCAAATCCCATCCCCTTGGAGCCAAAAGGGGAAAAGATAGTTAAAAATATCCCAGCAGTCATACAATCAGTTGTCTGTATTTTTTTGAATCTTTTAAAATAAAAAAAAAAGAAAAAGAAAAAGAAAAAAAACCATCTCATAAAGAGAGACAGAACAGAGTTCCAGATATGGGTTCTTGGGAGGGATTTTCCATTCTTTTTGGCACCTTGTGATTCTAACAGCTGTTGTCCTCCCATTGAAAAATCTGCCTTAAAAAAGAGAGCTCTTTATCAGCTGTGTTTTGAGCTGTTACAGTTGTGGTTGGTTTCCTGTGAAAGCTGCTTTAGGGCTCCTGCCATCCCATGCCCACCCCGCCATCACTCCAGCTCCTCCCACCGGTTCTTCATTCACTGGTTGCCTGTCCTTGTGGCACTGTGGATGTGATGACTCCAGTCTGGGCTGGCACTGCTCCGCTGGGCTCTTCTATCCGAGGCCTTTTCACTTCAGGTTCGCTGGAGGAGGCTGCTGCCGTCTCTTCGGTCCCTGGCTCGCAGACCCGGCTGACTACAACAGGAGTGGACGAGCTGGCCTGGGCTGCAAGGAGCTGCAGTGGATTTGTAAGAGCTGGGAAGGAGGATAAGAGAGAGAAGCAGAATTAGTGGCATGAAGCAGAACGAGCGTTTGCTATTCCAAGAACAGAAAGAAAACAAAACCCCACCGTCAAACGCGACAGCTGGCACACGGTCAAGTGGTGTTTTCCAGTGCATTCTGAAAGCCTGGCTTGCCTTGTACCTTCTCTCCCCCTCCACAATCTCAGCTTTTCAAGTTTACCAAACCAGCACCAACCCCTCTCACAGGAGAATTCCTTCTTCCTACCCACTGTCTAACAAGGCATTGCTAGCTGAGTATTCACCCCCAGCAGGGGAGGATCAAGCTCTGGTTAAAACTGCAGCACGTCTCTTTGAGAGGTAGTTCTGATTGTAGGTGGCCAGAGAATTTCTCACGAATTCCAACACCCATGTGCTGGGCCTTTTATTTGGAGGTTTAGAGGCTCTCTTGAGCCCTGCTCACCCAGGAAGAACAAACCAGGCTGTTGGGAAACAGAATCCACACACTGAGTGTTCTGACATCCCACTTGTGAAAGGGGCAGGAAAGAGCTTACCCTAGACAACCACATGTGTTCCCATCAGAACTGGGATCAGAACATAGGAATTTCTGGCTTCCAATCTTGTATTGCAGTCCTGACACAAGGTCTCACCCTCCCATTAATAAAAGTGGTGAGAAAAAAGATGATTTAAGTAGCAACCCTCTGTAAAAATGTCTACAATTCCTAGTTCCAGACAGAGAATGTGCTTACGCACTGACTCTGGCACACACCACTGCTTGGAAAACAAAACACATGCAGTTTTTGGACTCTGCATCAATCAGAGAGGAAGCCAAAGGGGACTCAGGAGACAGCACATCCTCTGCTCTCCAGACTCATTTGCAAAGGATGGAATGACTGAACATCAGTGCTGTGTTCACTGCTAAATGCACGAGAAAAGGAGCCCTAGGATAAATAAACAAAGCAAACAGAACAAAGGCCATCAAAGCCCAGTAACTTCTACCAAGGCATGAGAAGAAAGCTGTAGAGTATCAAGAGGATGAAGGGAAAAAAAAAGGGTAAGGATGAGGGCAGTCAGCAATTGCAGCTTAGTGACTTAGAGAACTTAAATCACGCAGATGAAGAGAAGTTAACTTAGTACAGATGAGAGTCAAGAGACTCAGGCTTTGTTTTGTGAACCAGAAAATTTACTGCCACTTACAAAAAACCCTCAGATGCAACTGGAATACTTCCCAGTTTGATGAGGGTTAAAAAGTTTGGTGAGATTAAATATTTTGACATAAAAATGTTAAATAAAAAACTGTCTGATTCTATATTAGACAAACACTATTGCTGGTTAGTAGCAGCTTGACTGATGTGATCTATTAATGTCTTAAAATAATTGCATAAAAACCTTATCACTATCATTTTTTGATAGTTCCAAGGAGATCCTTGCAATTCAAGTGCAAGCCAGGTGATAACTGTGAAGAGATGTGGCAGAAAATTCTGTAGAAACACTCCTACCTTCATGAAAGGCATCCAAAGCCCAGCAGTGCCCTTTATTTCAAACTTCCCAAAAGCACCAGCCTGAGGCAGCAGAAGTGCTTGGCATCTCAGTGAAAAAAGCCATAAGAAACGTGGATATTCCCATCCCCAACTGAATAAAATCTGAGGTGCTGAGCAAGCAAGAAGAGGAGGCTGCCAAGACATGGCTTGCATGGAATTTCAAAACACCATGCTTGACAAATGACCAGAACACATCCTGGGTGTACAAAAAATCCTACATTCATTCACCTGGTGAAATAGATCTTGTTTCTCTCAGGCTCTAACACTTTAAGATGGGAAAGTACGTTATTTTCTTATTCCTCTACAGAGTCATGTTTCACAAGATCTGAAGAGCACCATGGAAATTTTATTATTTGGCGTGCTGCAAGCAAAGGCTGTTGGTCAGGAGAAAATAAATGAAAACAGGCTCTCCACAAGAATCACTGACACTTTCAACAAGTAACCTCAAGAGGTAGAGAGTCTCAGTAGTAATAACTGCATAGCCAAGGACAAAGGAAGAACACCGGGCTTTTCTGTCAGAGAGCAGGATGTTTCCCCCAGGAAAGGGAGCGGAGGTGGACAGAAGGGTACCTCCCACTGACATTTACAGCCCCAGAAGCGGAAGAACTGCAATACCTTCGAGATGGACACATGGAATAACTTGATACACAGTAAGCAAGAAGAGAAAACACTTGCAGCTTTACACCCTGCCTGCTAAGCTGGGGCAGCAGTGCCAGCCCAGGAGCTGGGGAGCAGACCCACCGTAGGCGCTGCCGGCGATGCTGTTGGTGGGCACGGCGTGTTTGCCGTTCTGGGTGACCGCCCGCACCGGGAGCTGGTGCTGCCCCAGGGCCACCGGAGCTGCCTGCTGCAGGATGGTGACAGTCTGCCCAGGGACACCCTGGGCCATCTGACTGGCCACTGTCTGGATAACACGGCTGGCCGTGGGGATCGTGGCAAACGCGATCGTCGGCTTCTCGTCCATGCCTGCGGAAGAGCAGAAGAGACAATGATCAGTCACTGCCCGGGCTCAGAGGCAGGTTTTATTCTCATTAACACTTGAGCAGGGATACGTACCCCGGGCTTACAATACCTCAGCACCACAGAAGGTCAGGGATGAGTATTTGGAAACACTAAAATATTCTCTATTGCACATTTACTCTGTCAATATTAAGAATATTTTTCTTAGAGCATAAGCCACAAGAAAAATTTTAAAAAATCAAAACCATCAATTTGACCCTTTGCCCTAAAAAGGCATCACCTCCCTTATTGGCACATCACAGCTGTGATATGGACAGCAGGCACTGCAAATCTCATAGCTTACTTTGCAATTTCAAATAAATTGGCCTGACTTTCAACACCACACAGCAGGAGAAGGCATTAAGATCTTAAACAATGCCTGGAGCCAAAAGTCTGCAGCAGCTTGCTGTCAGGCCTGCATAGAGGTTGATTTACAAGGAGGTCTTCCCACAACTGCCAGTTTTTGCTGTGGAAGTATATGAAAAAAACAGGATGGAGGAAAAATAAAAAATAGAAAAGGACAGCTGAGTTCCTGGACAGAGGTAACTGCTTGAGAGCACCGAACCACACTTTTCTCACTTCCCAGGTTAAGTAAGGGGTCAATTCAGCAGGTATGCAACAGATACAGGACAGCATGCTGCCAGGCAAGCAGGAAAGGAGAGGAACACCACTCTTCCAGGGGCTCTGTGGGTCTCAGAGAGAGGGCAGGATGCACAATCTCATCAGTCCTGCAACAAGGGAAGGCCTCTCCCATTTTAACATTTGCACACAAGAGTGGAGTTAGATGGGACATCAGCACTGAGCTGAAACGTGCAGGCAAGCTGATGGGGATAGGCAGAGAAAAGGCAAGGAAAACAGGGAGTTCAGGAAGGAAAATGCAGCAACCAGGGAAAGTAGAGGCTAGAAAAGGATATGAGTGGGACAAGTAGGGAAGGAACATGCAACAGCAAGAACTAGTGAATGAAAGAAGGGAGCAGGTGACAGGCAGCTGCAACTGTTAGTGCTTCAGGAACATGTATGGGATCTAGACAGGAATTTCTAGAGAATGCAAGTGAAACTCAAGCAAGATAACCAGTGCTGAACTAAAAATGCCAGTGGTCCTGCTGCTGCAGGAGGGGAAGCTCTTTGTCATTTTTTCCTTTCCTTAGAGAGGGACCATTGTCCCACTGCCCACATAAAAGCAGTCGGAGAAACCAGCCTTGCTGCTGGTACAACATACACTGACCTTGTAGCACTAAGACCTTCTGAAATGGGGAGCAGACAAGGTGTTGTCTAGATCACAGCAAGAGAATATTTAACTCACTAAATTCCCCAAGGCTGGAATTTCCAGCTTAGGGACAAAAAAGGGCCTTTGTTCTAACCAGTTTTTGAAGATTGCTTTAATGGGGCACTGCCTGCACTTCCAGAAGCACATGCTTTCCTCCAGGAATCCAGGCCTGCAGAAAGGAAGGGCTCAATCATTTATTTACGAGGCCATCCTGAAGCAGAGTTGCAGCCTTTCCCAGGCTCTCTCTTTAGGCTGGAAAATGCAGACACTTTGATAGCCAATATACAGGCATAATATTGTATTGGGGATAATTACAAGAGCATGAAGTGACAGGACAAGGGGGAATGGCTTCAGCCTGAAAGAGTAGGTACAGATGAGATATTATGAAGAAATTCTTCCCTGTGGGGGTGGTGAGGCCCTGGCCCCGGTTGCCCAGAGAAGCTGTGGCTGCCCCATCTCTGGAAGTGTCCAAGGCCAGGTTGGAAGTGACTTGGAGCAACTTGGGATAGTGGAAGGTGTCCCTGCCCACTGGAAGGGGGATTGGAATGAGATGATCTTCAAAGTACCTTCCAACCCCAGATGATTCTATGATAATAAACTTTTAAGCACTGCATGTTTTTCAGGCTCCGAAGTCTCTTTGTTTTGTTCCCCAGGAGACAAGGGAGCAGAGTTGTCCTGCTCTCTGGTGGACACAGAAAATGGATGAACTCTCATTTGGTTTAAGTTTCACCTGGAGAAACATTTTTTTTTTAAGGGCTCAGTGCCCAGGGAGTGAAAATGTTCAACCACTCTCCCCTCCAAGCCTGCTCAAGACTTATTAGCAGAGTAGCAGGGGAGGTGAAAAGCTACCTCGGTGGTCACCAGCTAAGTCCAACACTGCTCCTGCAGCTTCATGAGCTCCTCCTGCTGTGCCCTGGTTTGTGAGGATGTATCCGTTGGCAGAGTTTGCAGAGGAGGTCACCACTCGGACCATGGTGACAGTGGGGGCTTGTTGCACTACGTGGATTGCATGGCACGAAGGCTGCTGAGAAGTCACTATTGATGCTGGCATGTAGGCCACTGGTTTGGCCACCAGGGTGGATGGTCGGGGAGGGACAGCCATAATCACTGGCTGGGCACTCACTGGAGATCCTGAACAGAAGAGAGAAGCACGTGTTAACAGGAGAGGCAAAAAGACCACCATTTATTTCATCTATGCACTTCCAGTCTACTCAAGGCTTCAGCACTGGCAAGGCTGGAGGTAAAAACAAAAGAAAAAACAAAAATCAAGGCTTCAAAAATACCACCTTCAAACTTCTCCTCTCTAATGTACAAAAACACTACCTGTCATCTGAGCACATTTCTGTGAATAAAAGACATAATAAACATTAAGAAAATCCCCCAAACTAAGCTTTCCTTAACGAGCTTTGCCTTCCAACCTCACCCTACACCTCAGGTCAGCACAGCTGACAAGCAGACATTTACCAGGCCCTGGCCACAGCACCAGAGCTTGGTGTAGCCAGAGGCTGGTGAATGAGTGCAAGTGAGCTGTGTGCTGCCATGGCTACTTCTGCTGTCAGATCTTTACAGCCACCTAGTTCCACGTTAGATCAGGTGTGTCTACACATTCTGCCCCTCCTCCAAAGAGCAGTAAGAAAAATGGTTTGAAATTTTATTTGCACCATCAGTCTCTAACAACCAAGTGGAAAGAAAATCCTGGATCCTCCACTAACACACTGCAGAAGCCTTCCTGTGGTGTCCTCAGCATGGCACGTGGGGCAAGTGAACAGCCACCCTCTGGAACAAGAGCTACTCACCGGGTGCACTCTGGGAATACCGATACTCTGGAACTGAGGCTAACTTTGACCCAAAGTCGTGATCGTGTGGAATGGGTGAGCCCTCCCGTGACAGGCACTCTGGAGTCTGTAGGCCACTAGAGTGAGGGGACAGCAGGCCAGGGTGAGTAGGGGAGGCAGGAGCACTCCTGAAACACCAAAACAGAGTGTTGGCAAGTGCAGATGCATTTTGACCACAAGACAGCAGCAGAGACCCGGAGTTATGTCCAGTACAGGATTCTCTAGGAAGGACAGCCTTTCCCCCACAATATCCTTCCTGCTGGGAAGAGCTGAAAGGTACCCAGTGACCCCACAAACACTCCAGCACCAAACACTCTTGTGTTATTCCTTGCTGAAGGGAACTGGACCCTTTGGAGTAGGGTTAAACATTTCATTGTTAGACACACTGCTGACAGAGAAACTCCAAATCCTGCATGCTCAGATCAGTTTTACAACTTCAGATCATTCTCAAAGAACCTTTGTCAGAGTTTTAGAGTGACAGGGAGAAGAAGAAAGATGCAAGTAGAGGCAAGTGTCTGGCCCTACATATGCTTACAAGAGCAGTTGCTTCCCCTTCTCCCTGTTGCCTCCCTCCCCAACCACTTGGTTCCCACCTCTGGTCCCAAACATGTGAGGAATTGTACATTTCTTTAACGACAAACCAGAATAAAAAGCTGAAAATTTCTCCTCCTGCTTCCCCCACATTTTAACAGACAGAAAATAGGAGGTGTGGGAGGAATGTTCCATGAAACTGCTCCAGCTAGTGCTGAATTTCAAGTCTTCTCCTCATAGCTACAGGGCTCAGAGAAGCTGTCATTGCACAAGGCAGTGGAGCTGACTGGAGCAGCCACAGAGCTCCCGTTGCTTCACTGCTAACAACCACCATCAACCTGATCTCCCCTATAGGAGAGTGTTTTAAATACCACAGAAGTTATTCCCACTATGATCTAATCCACATCTAAACACAGCTTTCCTGAAATCAGAGATTGGCATCTGAAAACACTTACTCCAGTGATAACTGCTTTGAATTTCTTTGAAATTATGCCAAAACAGATACGTTATTTGATGCATTTTTGCAGTTTGATTCTGGATTTTTTTTTTTGTTAAACACTTAAGAAGTCAGAACAATTTTAAGATTATGCCTCAGGACTAACTATATCACCTCTCAAACTATAAACAGAAGCAAAGTTTACTCACTGTACTTCAGGAGAAGTTTTAGTTTATTTTCTTTGTAATGAGTTTGGCACAGAGATGAGAGGAAATTGAAGTTACCTGGAGGAGAGAGGCCCAAAAGGTGTTCGGAAGCAGGACACTCCTCTTTGCCTTCTTTTTCTAAATGCTTGTTCTACAAGTTTGGCTTCAGAGGCAGGGTCAATTCGCCAAAAGGAGCCCTTTCCAGGCTCCTCTTGGGAGCGTGGGACTTTAATAAAGTAACGGTTCAAGGAGAGGTTGTGCCGAATGGAATTCTGCAGGAAGCAGAGGAATGAGGTGATTATTTCGCCATGAAGAAGTATGTAACAAAGACAAATGAGTTGCACCATACAGCTTGGAAAAACAAATCCACACTGCCAGAACCAGTGCTGAAGGCAGAAACAAGTCACTCAACTCAGAGAGCTCCAAAGTCACAGGAGAACAGCAGCAGAAAACCTGGGGAAAAGTGTCAGAGCTTCTCCTAACCAAGCTGAAAGATGGGCTTGCTTGGTACTAACCATTACTTAAATGCATGTGGAGCCAGGCAGAGCAGGGACTTCTCTGTGGAAAGCCATGAAAGCAGAGCTTTTGCTGAGGCAGGGGGAAATCACTGTAAACCACATCAGAACTCTCTCAAAAGATGGGCTTTACTCTCGGCAAGCGGAAAAAGCTGCCTGAGCCTGTGCTAGCTGCTCACCTGCCAAACGATTACCAGGGTGCCCAAACATGCCCTAGAGGACACTGCATCTCACACTAATCACAATGCAAGACAGCCAACATGCCCTCAGCCAGCTCTGGGAGGAATCCATGAGCTGTGTGGCACTCTGCAGCTCTCCAGATGATGACAAGACTGTTTATCCTTTCTGTTGCAACAGCCCACCTCTTACAGGGCGTAGCGCTGCCTTCTGGACTGGGGAAGGGCTCAGCAAGCCTCAGTGGGCACAAACTCATCCCTCTTCCATTTTCAAAACAAAACAAAAGCTTTTCTAGTAGGTTTAGATAATCTCTTCACCGGTGAAGCCTTACAATGCCACTGCAGAGGAGAGAAAAAGGCAACTTCACTCCCCACTGAAATGCACCTCTCTGAAGCAGGATGCAGCAACTGGTTCACAAAGCGCAACTCTGCCGAGCAGGTTAGGGCAGGAAGTGAATTCCACAATTAATGAGAACTGCAGGGAAAAGCCAGGGAGGCAGAAATGTATTTATTCCAACTGCACTCAAAGTGCACCAAGCAGTACTGCTCCTGCCAGTTGCACACAGTGAAATCAGCAGCTGTGAGAGCCTTTGCAGCTGTATTAGTGTATTACATTCAAATGACAACACCCATGGCAGAGGTGTGATGCCAAGAAAAAGTCTGAAAGCAGGTGGAGCTGAGGTTCCTGAAACTTTGGAAGCAGCCCTCAAGTGAACACTGAAGTTTGATTTAGCATGTGTTAACTACATCCAAACTCCCCTATGAAGCTGGTCAGGTTTCCTTGAGTACCACAAGGAGTGCATGGAGTCAGAGTTTCCCAAGTTCCCACTCAAATTCAAAACTTGCAAACTGTGACTTAGGCAAAGCAGTTGATACACTGGGAAAACAAACAATCAGTAATGATTTAAGGTGCTATGATTGAAAACTGGAACCTCAGTTTAAGGTTGGATATCTTCGGCTTGGACAAATCATGCCAAACAAAAGCGAGGTGAAGGATTAAGCAAGTATCTGGGCAGAGGAGTGACTGATAGCAAGGATGTAGGGAAATAAAATACAAAATGAAAGACACAAGACTACAGCATTAAAATAGGAACCAGAGAGTCCAATAGTAACGCACTACATTGCCCTACAAAGTATTCCAAAACAAAACCTAATCACCCACAAACGAACTAGTCAGCCTGTGTCAAACAAATTCACTCTGGGAACAGTCAAAGCAGCTCTATTCCCAGTGCCCCAAATCTTTAATAAACGCATTTCAATGCAGATAAGCCCTGTCAAAGTAGTTTAAAAGCTTGTCAGTGCCAAGAACTCACCTGCCAGCCTTTGTCAGCAGTCCTGTAATATGGATAATGCTTGGTAATGTGGGCATAGATCCCACTTAGTGTTAATTGCCTGTCCTGTGCTGAAGATATAGCCTGCACAATTAGCTGAGCATAAGAATAGGGTGGCTTGGATTCATCCTAAGCAAGAAAAAAACAAAAAAAAAACCAAACAAAAATTTAGTTACTAACAAAGAATTCCTATACTGCAGTGTACCACAACCCAAACTTAAAAAGCACATTGGGCTGTTACTTTTACTGATGCCATGAGAGCAGCAAGGCAGCTAAGAGAGCATCAGCTCTCCCATTGCTGTTTTATGCTGCCACCACCCCATTTAGCACAAGCATTTGTGTGCAAACAGAGCTTTAGGGCTGAGCCAGATGAAAGTATCTCCTTCCATCTCCCCACAAACACACACAAACTCCAACTTCAATCTGATTCCATTCCCCACTGATTTCCCACACATGCTTACACCAGCACAAGGAATAGGGTCAAGACAGGCAACTGGAATCAAGAAATAGAGTATAGGTACATTCACTGCTTTCTGTGTTCATGAATAAAAGCCTTCAGCTCTGCCCAGCTACAGCTACACTCTGTTAGAAAGGTTTCAGGCAGTATGTTATCAGCCTCCTCCCAGCAACAAGCCCAACATGAAACCTGATCCCATCCCTTCCCTTCTCCAGCAGGATTTGTTTCATTCTAGGAACTTTAATTTGTTTGCTAGATCTCGTATTTCCAACTCTTCACATTACTCCATCAAGAACAATCCTTCTTGTCTCGAGGGAGAATTAAGTCTACAAAAAAAAGCCATCTAGTAGTGTGTTCCTCCACCCAATCCCAAATCAGGTGGTTTTGGATGTGGAACTTTTAACTTTGATCTGAAGATCAGCTCACCAAAATTACATTTTATCATTCTAACTAAGTTATTTTTTAATCTAAATTCCACTTGCTACTCTCCTCGTTTAACACCTACTTGACAGGCCTTCATGTTTGTTTTAAAGTCTGACTACAGACTTCTCATGACAAGGATCTGGTTTCTTCCCCTGCTTCTGCTTTCTCCAACTGTGTTTTGCAAAATACCATTAATTAAAAGAAGAAAATGAGACATTGAATTTTATGTGCCTCTTCTTTATGGGATCTTGATTTATCAAATAAGCAAAAAAAATTATTCTTGCTTTAACACTTTAGTGAGTGATTTGAATACATTTTGGGCAGCTAAGCAAGCAGAGACTACCCCTAAGCCAAGGACAGTTTGAAGGAATGACCTTAGGCCCCTGGAGGACACTGTACACTGCACCCTTATGGCCAGGGTGTTCTTAAACCCCTTTGAACTCTAACCAGAACTAGCAATAAAGCCCCAGGTTTTAATAATCCTCCCAAGGAGCACTGCTGGGTAAGTAAAGTTTGTGTGAACCTTTGGGCTGTCCCCGCCAGATGCATCTGCCTGCTGCTCTGATGCTGCCTTTGCTGCATACTCTGCTGCCAGCTGCAGATCCGAGGTAATGTTGTGAACAAAACGATATCCTGAGGATCCAGCACCACGTGGACTGGCTGGGCAAGAGTTGGGAACACTGGAGAGGCAAAAAAAAAAAAAAGAAATACAGTTGTTACTTCATTTATTAACAAGGCACGCAGTTCTTACTCTCAAAGGTACAGTAAAGCTCTCTGGTCATGGAGAAGCAGATGCAATGGCCTTACTTTTGCCCCTGTGGCTTATCCAAAGCCCAGACAGATTGAGAAAAACACCCACCAGAGATAAAATTGGAATTTCTACAAAATCCTGACACTCCCTGCCACATACACACTTCCTGCAATCACAACAGAGCAGTGTTCCAAAGTATTAAACAACTCCTTTGTGTTTAGAGAAGCACTTAAAACTTCAAACAACACATGGTGTATCAGGGATGAATATTTAAGTAAATGAATAGTTTGTTATTATGACTTGTGAATGAACAACACACCAATCTCTTTGTAACACAGATCATTTTTAATCAATCCTTCTAACAGACAGTTCTTCTACAGTATCAGAGCTAAAGCACCCAGAGCAGGGATCTGCCATGAAGGTCCCTGTCTAACACCACATCTGAGCTTCACAAGACCATACCCTGACACCACACAGCTGGAGACAGGGGTTTCCTTGACTCACCCCACACTCCTGCAGCCAGCAAAGGGGAGCTGCACTCCCTGCCTACACAGAGAGGTAGCCCGACATCAGTTTTGGTTGGAGAAGGCACATTCAGAGTGGCAGGGCCACCACAAGATGGCATTACAGGAACGGCGACTGAGCACCACAGGCTGTGAAAGCTGATAAAACGCTACCAACACATAAAAGGGGGCTATAATTTGCAACATCACTCAGGCACACAGAAATGAGTGCTACAAGATGAGAACTAATTAGAAAGGCTTGTCTAGGGATCACATGTCCTTGATTTGTGGGGTTGGAAGGATCACAGAATCAAAGAACGGTTTGGGTTGGAAGGGACCTTAAAGATCATCCTGTTCCAACCCCCTGCCATGGGCAGGGACACCTTCCACTGGACCAGGTTTTTCCAAGCCCCATCCGACCTGGCCTGGAAGGATGGGAGGAGAGGGATGAGTCTGGGAAGCTGAAGTTCCCTTTTTCTGTCTCTCCTTTGTCCTGTGCTGTCCAGAATTGAGGGATGCAGTGCCAGAACAGCAGGATGCACAGCCAAATCCCAGGATTACAAATGTCTTCTAGGAGCAGAGAAACAGTAAACAAGAAAGCAAACCAATACACAGAAGATTTACATAGCAAAACAAGCAGTTCAAATTGTATGAAAAGATGCAAATTGAAGCTCACAGCTGGAACTAGAATTCAGTAAAACTGGCATAAACAATCCTCTTACTGGTGAAATGCTCAATAACTGACACAAACAAATGCAGTAACTGACACCAATCAGAGCACTGCACCAAATGCTGTATAAAAAACCACAGAACGTGGTCCCTTCCTCAGAAGGTGACTGTCTGGGTAGCTTTCCCCCACACACACATAGGGGTGGAGAGGAAGCAGTGAGACAACCCTTGTTTGCTCAGTGGGCAATACCTTGGGTGCAGAAGCAATCTGTCAGTGTAAGGAATGACCATTTCCTACCACAGTCCAGCCTGTAAACTGAGAAGTGCTGCTACTCCTTGTGGTGTCTCTGCAAATGGCTGCAGTGCTGAGCTCAGCACAACCCAGACTGGTTTCTTTGAAAAGTGAATTACAGGATGGGGGGGCTGAGGGGGCAGAGAAAAGGCAGCAGAAACATCCAGCCACAAAAAACCCTTGCAACAGGGAACCCAAGTTCACCCCTGTCCCATATACCAGCCTTGTACAGCACCTGGTAACCCTTTCAGTGCCCACCAATACTCCTTGGCATTAATGGGTGATGCTGTTCAGGAGCACAGTGGAAGGTAAAGCTTTCAGGCAGTGCAAGGTATATAATGTTGATGAGCCCATACTTACAGATCCCCCTTTGCCAGAGATACAGGCATTTCTTACCCAGCCTTTCAAAGAGCAGAGACCTGTTTGTGCAGGAAAATGAATGAAAATTTGCTACTCTAAGCTTTGGAAGTGGATAATACTAAACCACAGAAGACACTCTTGATGTCTTAGTATTCACATGAGGAGCTGGTGTGAATTTAATTATTCTGCTGTCATTTTTCAATAGCTTCTTCCCATACACACTTCTTATAATGTGCAGATAATTACAACTGAAAGCCATTTTCATACATGAAACAATGACAAACCAAAACCACGGCGATTCTTTTTGTGTTTGGCACCCGAGCAATTATTTTAACACACAGGCTAGAAATTGAATAGGATGAAACAGAGTTTTCTGATTTTGTTATTTGTCTGCAGAAATACACAAACAGCAAACCACTGAGACAGCAGCCAAAACTCTGGACAAAGATATGGAAGAGAGAAAAGTTCTCCAATAAATCCATGCTCTGCAGAACCGTATTTCTTGCTTTTTCTTTTCCTTTTTAATAAATACATAAATAAAAATAGATAAAAGAATTTATGTCTTTATTCAAGATCAGCAGAGCAAGCAGCTCAGTTTTTGCCTCTCCAGCTCTAGCTTCTGAATTTGAAGTATGATCTCTTGCTTAAAAAAACAAACAAAAACAAAACACAAAGGGAGAAACCCATCCCTTGCAGGGCTGTGATTCTCTGGAGTGTTGACAAAGTCCCTCCAAACTAAAGTGTTAATAACTTCTAGAAAAGCCAGCCTCTCCCAGCAGATACTCACTGAAGAACACAATCATGATCATCCCCTAAAGAAGCAGCTGCCTCTTGGGATGACCACAGCGATAGCCAAGGATTTGGAAGAGATACTAATCTTTTATCAGAATGAAGCCCTTTTGTCCAGGTAGATCTGCTTCCCTTCAGCCTGGATCAATGATCAAATCAAGAGATGTGAGGACAGAACAAACACCAGCGTTTAGCCACTCCATGCACACACAGGGTAACACATGCTGCTGCGTGTTCAAGCTCTCAGTCAATCATCACAGCTCTTCAGAGGGGAGGCAGAAAGAGCTGACTGCTGGAAAAAACAAAGAGACACAATCTGTTCCCCTCCCAACATGGGACAGAAGGAGTGAAGAAACAGTTTTACTAAAAATACCCCTCTGAGGGTTAAGTTAAAATTAAACATTAGTGCAGTCAAAAGAAAACAAGCAAACACAATGCAGTGACATCAGTTTCCTGGAGTTCCTGGAATTCTCCTCACCACCCAGAGCCGGGGGCTGGCCAGGGATGCTTGCATGCACTCACACCCCCTTTAAAAATATTATGAAACAAAGAGTTTTCCCTACAAACACCCGTTTGTGCTATAAAACAAAAATCAACTGCAAGGACAGTAATAATGATTTGTTGGATATTAACATTGCATCAATACTTGGCCATAACTTGATCCACGTTGATACTATAACCTTTCACTGAGAAAAGCACAGACAGGTCTGCAATTTCACCCTGCTCTGACATCCTAACACACTGCTGTGATCCATGCTAACTGTCCATGTTGGCAAACTTAGCTTACCAGCAATCCAAGCTAATTTGGGTTAAGCTTGCCTGTTAGGGAAGAGAGTGTTTTGGAGAGGAAACAAGTGTTTTACACCACTGAAAGACACAGAGAGCATGGAAGCAACCCAGCTGTAGTTACCCACAGTCTTAATCCCATGGTACCATGGTTAATGCCCCAAGTGCCAGAGATCTTTGATACCCTCCGAGGATTCAGCATCTCAACTTGAAACACTGCAGGCAGCCACTGAGCCACAGTTCTCTAAATACCATGCTGAGAACTCAGCTTTAGAGTCAGACTACAACCACGTGCTGAATCACACCAGTCCTCTGCAGCATGTTTTCCATTTCAGACTTAACCCTTCTTTGGCAGGAAGGCCAGAAAGATGAGGGCTCAAGGCAGTGTCTGCAATACACTCACCCATTAAGTGGCAGGATGCCTTCTGAACACGGGGCATGAATGTTCTTTGTAGCACCACGATTCACTTTCAACTCCTGCCAAGAGGAACCCAGCCTGTAAGTTCACAGCACTTGCTAGCAGCAATTACCTCTAAGCTGCTGGAGAGGGTGTACAACGAGCTGCATTGCTATTGGAATGTCCACAATCAGTTTGTTTAACCAAAGAATCAGCCTGCAAAAACAGGACGTACCATGGTGTGCATGGTGCATTCACAGCAGGACACTCTGTGTTGCTTGTCTACTCTCATTTAAAAAAAAAAAGGAAAAAGGATAGAGCAGACCCAGAGAAGGTACTGACAGGGATAAGTAAGATGATTGGAGATATGGAATGGATTTCATACAAGAAAAAATTGTTTAAGACAGAAGCTGAGGCGCAAAGTGACAGAGCTATAAAAACAAAGCCAAGAGGAAGTGTTTAGCTCCTGGCCTCTTGCAACAGAAGAGATGGTGAGCACAAAATGAAACTAAGCCGCATGTCCAAAACAAAAGAAAGTGCTTCTACTTCTGTGGCTACACTGTGGAATGACATGCTGTAAGACAGGGCTGATGATAAAGTCTGTGTGCATGGAAAAGGCCAGTACACAAGCTGTTGGGGAAAGGGAAAGACGAGGAAGCCACCAGAGGCTTTATAGTCAGGAAGTCCTTGCTCCAAGGTAGTTTCCTGTCCAAGAAAAAGGAGGGAAACTACACCTAAGTCAGCATTACTCTGTTTTCTGTGTTCTTATATGACCCCCAAGATACTCATGTCTGAGGCAGAACACTGTGCTAGATGGATCTGTTCCCTGGGCACATTGAGGTTCTCATGTAAAGGTTTCCACAGTCTCTCAGTACTAGGCACATTTTATGGACTAGGGGGTAATAAAAATAAAAATGAAGCAACAAGTGCTTACGTTATTTATTTATGGTCATATTACAAGTCTGTGAACAATCTGGAAACAGAAACACTCCCAAATTCCAGTGCCAACTTCCCCAGAAGGAGAGACAGTACTAGAATGCAGGAAAGCTGCCCTATTACTCAATCGAGGGATCAAGCTATGGAGGCTAAATTTAAGCCAGGTATATGGAAGAAGCACCTATCCTTTCCGTGACAAAGAGGAAAGATTACCTGGGATCCCATAAAAAATTGTCCACCTGACTTGGAATCTGCATTGCTAAAGAAGAACAGAACCACTGCTGGTTTAGGATATGGTATGCACATGGCAGTGCCTTTGAAAAATTCCCACATGCACATTTGTGAAGCAGGTACAGAGGCACAGCAGGGATAAGAGTTACAGCCTTAGCAACACTGCCAATATACAGATTCCAGTCTGACTGGGCATTTTTCAAACCCCTGCTGGGTACAGAGAAAAAAAATCACTATTTCTTAAAATCCTCCCCAGTCTCTTCCTCGAATGCAAGCTGGAGGTGCGCTGGCCCGGGCACAAGGACTATGGTTAGAGAAACAGCACAAACATCTGACTGCCCCAATACTCCACTTCATGAGCCTGAAAAAAGGGGCATGAAGATACAGGGACGCTTTTTATGTGCAATAAGCAAGAATCAGGTCAAAGTACAGCCCTTGGACTTGCGAAACAAGCCTTTCCACGATACACCAATCAGCAAGAACGGCTGAGAATCCTCCACTGCTCTCACCTTCCCCGGCCTAGCCCCAAAATCGTAACTCAAAGAAAGGCAAGTCCTTGCACGTTGCGTGTTTCAGACAGGTTTCAGAAGCAATCACAAGTGGTGAGACTGCCAAACCAAGCTGGATTTTGATGTGAAAGGAGAAATCTGAGAGCTGCCCTGCCTGCTTAATGCTGAAGAAAACCAAAGCTGTCGAACAAGCCACAAGTGAGAGAAAGTGAGCTATCCATGAAAGGTGAAATTGTTATTACTCGTCAGTGCTCCAGTGGTTCCCCTGGAAAGGAAGTGACTTCACTCCAACTGTGGATTCAGTGAACATTTTATACTCATTGGGGAAGAGGAAGCGCTCCTGTAGCTGGTGACATCTGCAACCCTTCCTCCAGCACACGGCTTGGCACATCTCCTCTAGCACACGGTCCATTATCTGCAATAAACATGGGCAGAAGCTTCCCAGCCCAGCATAGACTGTTGCTTCTCTTATGTGATGCATATGCATCACCCTCCTTGGCTTGTGGTTTGGAGACTTGGGTGATTAAAAATAATCACCACTCTGTCCAACTGTGGGAGTTGCCTGAGCTGTGCATTCTGCCTGAGTGCAGGAAGTAATGTATAACTGAGACGATGCAAAAGAGCCTGCAAAAAACCTGCCTTGGAGCTCTTCAGCGGCGTTTCAGTTCAATGGCTCACAGTGCTCTGGGAAGAGGCAAAGCCTGAATGAAATGGAGCAAGGAATATTTATGCATCCTGCTCCAGTGAGTGAATGCACTCCACTGAAGCCAGGGTTCATTCAGCTTCCCCCTACACACCTTCAGAGTAAATGTGCAAGTTCAGAGTAAATCCCAAAGCTGTGAAACAGCAGTGCTTGGCTATCCTAGAGCCTATTAAAAAGCCCCTACTTTTTCCAAGTCAAGTCTGGATCAAAGCAGAGCCAGCATTTTCAGGTCTGCTGGAACATGGCTCACACACACTCTTGTCAAGCTTTACTGAATGAAAGCTCAATACATAATTTATCTACTACACACGCTTGTGAAGTAGTAATTACACTATGCATGCATAAAAATCAGACAATGAATTTAAATGACCTGTTAAAGGCCACAAAACAAGTTGGTGGCTAAGTCAAGATAATTGCAGCTACCTCTGAGTAATCCGCTATCAGAGCATGCAATGTGTTACTGAACTCATTTCTCTTAGTGGAAAAAGGACCATAGCTTATGAAACCAGGCAATTCAGCTCACATCTTCTGGTTTACTAATCAAGCTTATAGAACAAAAGAAGTTGATCTTTCATTATTTATACTATTAACTACATTGTAAAATAGTTATTAACCCTTCTAGTAACAGCCAAACACGGGCAGGCACATTAAGTACTACCAGTTAAAATACAAATTTGGGTTCACACGCAAATACGTACCAGTTTAGCTGTGAACACTGAACCTCACCAGGCCCTTTTCAAGCAGTGGCTCTCACAGGGCCCTAAGGACTCTTACTCCTACGTGTCAAAGACATTTTTTTACTGATAAAGACTGTGTATGTGAGCTAAGAATCCGTGCCCTTTCTGTGAAAAAACCCAAACAAGTACAAGACAAAGCGTTCAAGCCCAAAGTTATTCTGGTGCAGAGATAAGCCAGAAGTAGCAGTTGTAAAATATGAATAATAATACCGACCTCCATAGTAGGACATTTAGTATTTCTGTATTGTAGTGTGTGTGTGTGTATATCTATCTATATACAGAATCTCACTGAGAACATAATTGCTGTTTAGAATAGGGAAGCAAGTACAGAGAAACAATTTAATTTCCATAAATATTAAAACCACCCCAGCTCTGAGGGGCAGGGCTGCAGAGAGATGCTATTTGGTAAACTGAGTTAAGTTACTGCTACAGGGCCATTAACACTGACTGGACTATAGTAAAAAGGAAACTAAACACCGTAAATCTAAACTCCAGCTCAGCAAGACTTTGAGACCAGGAATAGAGTCCTGCATCACACCTTGTCTCTGTGGATGTGATAATAATCCAAGCACAAGCCACCCTGGGGGACTGGGTTGCAACAGAGAGTCCCATACATGTAGATTTTGAGCATTTATCACAAAATCAGGCAAAGGTAAGTGTTTGCAGCATAGGTGAGGAGCTTTGTGGAACCACTGTCACTCGAGGATCCTCCAAACCCAAGGTGCAGAAGCTTAAAGCCATGTACTGACAGACTGCTCCTTAACTCCTGAAATCGTGACTCAGTTTTATCTCCTGAAAGGTAGAGCTGAATTCAACCAAACCCCACATGATTTTCACAGAGCTTTTCTATGCCTTGAACCTACTGAGAAGTGATTTAGTGCTACTTTGCCCTTTCATATGTTGTGTAAAATGGCAGGCTGCTTCTACTGAGTTCTTACAACCACAGTGGTCTTTTCCTTTCTGGAACATGCAAGTCTGATTTTTTTAAAAAGGAGTTTTGAACTCAAAGCAGGAAGAAATAATCCATGCCTGTTTGTAACCCTCACAGCATGCTGCCAACCAACATTTTCCCTTACAGCTGTACAACAGCACTCAAAACACATCCACACACAGCCCCTCCTGGAGACAAAACACCTAGCTGAGAAAACAGTGAGCACATTTCTCCCCAGGAGTAAGCAGGAATCTTGCTTTGCAAAGCTGCTGAGGGTGGCAGGTTTGGTTTTGTTTAACTAAAGCTCATTCCCTCTCTAGGCGCTGCACTTTGCAGAGGGAAAATAAATAGGCTGGAAAAAACCCAGAAGCTTGCAGGGGAGAACCTGCAGGGAAGCAAGCTGCAGCATAAACAGAGAAGCAGAGCAGGGCTGGGGGTCAGGCACTCAGGGCTGGGTCTGGTGGGGAGAGTGCAGGTACAGCCCCTGCCCTACACCAGGGCGGAGGCAGGAAAAGGGGGCCAGGAGTCACTTTCCAAAAAGGAAATTTCACCCTGCCCAGGATTTCCAAACTGCAATAATTTTCCATGGGCCAATCAGGGAGGAGCAAGGCAAACGCACCAAATTAGGAAAGTAAATACTAGAAGGGGGAGAGGAAGGAGGAGGAGGAGAACACAGCAACCACCTCCCAAAGCTGCAGTGGGAGAGGGGTCTGAGTTCCACGCTGAGCTCCACCAGCCCTCCCAGCCTTGCCTTTGGGAAGGAGGAGGGGATGCTGTGCCAGCCTCACCCAGCACCGTGAAGCCACCAAGAGAGCAGAGAGCTGCCCTGGAAGCCAGATGGCCAGAATGCACAGCTACATGCTCCCAAAAGAGCATTCCCTTCTCGGGCAGAAACACCCAAATCACTTCCTAAAGCCTGGCCCACAGGGGAGAGCTGCAAGACCCTGCTGGGGGAGAGGGGCAGGCTGAAGGGGCTGAGCAGGGATGTTTACAAACGTGACAGCCCCTCCTCTGTAAGAGGAACTCGGAAATGAAAGGGCTTTGGCAAGCGAAACCTCAGATGTCTTTTGAGGTTTTCTGAAGACTTGGCTGGATTAGCTTCTGCTCAAGACAAACGGATGCAATCATTAATCATCCTCAGTAAACACTGCGTTAGGGGCTGAGCACAATTCAACACTACTATTTCCACTTTCTCCTTATGCAAAAGAAACATTCTCAGGGAATCAAATATCAGTTGCAGGCATATGCCAGAGTCAAAAGATACAGCCTCTGTTAGTAACACAAACCACACTGTGCTGCTTTGCACAAGATGACTGAATGGAAACTAACTACCATATGTTGGCAAAGGAACCATCCCCCTCCCCTCCCAGCAACAAGCTTCATCTAAAAAGAGAAGGTTAAATATAAACTAAAAGCAGTGCCTGAACAGAGGACTAAAACCACAGCTACCTCCAGCCCCCTCTTTCTAGAATATCTGCACTGCACATCTGTGCAGCTCTGTAAGACGGTCGGAAAAACCCAAACAAGCCTTCAGATCCGGCTTCATTGTGACACTGAAGTCTCAGTCTCAGCCATGCAAATTTGAATACTACTCACTGAATTAGTGCTGTCAGAAGAGATTTGCATATTATACCTTTTTACAAATGTACAGACAAGAAAACATCCCAAAGGCTACTACTATTACCAGGCACACTCTTGCTATTTTGATGCCCACATGTTTTAAAATTCTAATACATTGTCCTATATCATGAGTCTCCTTTACTTTATAAAACGTGTTATACTTCAAGTAACAGATTTAACTTGAAAAGATTTCAATGAAACTCTGTAACCTCAACTCTTTGCCGAAAAGGAAAGAAAATATTCCAGACAGTAACTCGATGTTCGGCTTATTTCTACTGCACATCCACGAATCAGATAATCTACAAAACAGGATACTCGCCCAGATGTACATTCAGATTGCTACAGCCCCTCAGTACATGGTCAGCATCCTACCCCCATTTCCTTCCATTCCCAGGAAACCACGTGCCAATGGCCACCCTTGTCCCTAACTTCAGATAACAGCAGCACCACCCAGCAACAACAGAATATTACTGAGATAAAAATAAAACAGGCAGTCTTAAGATAGAAAGTATATGCCTGCTTTCTTTTCTCCATGCATATAGGTAGCTCTCAATAAATATTTCTAATTCCACTGCCAAAGATAGACTCTATATGTAACTCTATAGTGTGAAACTTACACTCACGTTTCTCCTTGAACCCTCTGAGCTCTTGAACAAACCCCTTGTGCCCTACTGCCAGCCACCAGAACGTTTTTTAGCGTAGTTTCCAACATCAGAGGTTTAAGTAGTTATTTTTAATGGGGCATTTCTTGCACCAAGGATTCCAAACAAAACAGGGCTGACAGACTGATGTCAAGAGAACACATTTTGGAGAATGAACATCTTACCTGATAGTGCCTGTGGGGGATGGGAGGGGACTGACCACGCTCCGGAGATCCGGCTCCGGGATGTGGATCTTCAGCGGTGATATCTGAGGGTAAAGTGGCCGAAGGGGATGCGTTGAGGCTTCCTCTTTTACTTCCTCTTTATGGTATAAAGATGTGAACTGGATCTTTATAACCGTGCTAGGGAATCGGAAAGTACATCTGGAAGGGAAAGAAAGGGAAAAGTCAGTTTCACACATGATACTGAATGTATTTAAGAGGTTTTGTACACAATTGATGAATCATGAATTAATACAAAGTCCACCATTTGGCATCCTTCTGCCCAGTGCCTTGGGCAGAATTACTGATCATTCATAAAGCTCTGTAAATACATCACAGTGAATCATGGATCACTTAGTGATTAGATGCAAACTGAAGGTTTGGGTAAGTTCAGTGATTTCCTCAAGGCCATGTATTTAATCAGTGACTAAGCAAGATGCACTCCTGTAACAGCAAACTCTTGAGTTCCTGCAATGTATCAAGGACTAGGATCTATTTTTAATTAGCTCATTGCACACATCTCAGGAAGATCCTAGTCACTAGAAAGTATCAAAACACAAGCAACAGGGAGCAAAACAGCCATAAAGTCCAGACAGAGCAACAAACAGCCTCCAGGTAAGACCAGAGAGCATTATTTAAAGACTTGCCTCTATATATTGTATAATTGATATCCATTTATATTTGTGCACATGATGCTAAAGGATCATCTAGCAGGTTTCAGATTAAAATACATTCATTTAGAAGTGCTTCCCTTTAGGGTTACAGCTAGCAGGGTTAGAACAGGGCCCCTGCAAGCCTATGGGGCCTCATTTCTTCTCTAAGTAACACTTCTTTCCAACTGTTATTTAGGAAAAAAAAATCATACATCTACAAGTGCAGCTTTCAGGAGATGCTGGGAAATTCAAAAGGAAATAAGCACTGACATTTTCCATATTTGAACAGAAAGCTTTCTAATTTCCAGTATCTACAATGAGCACAGGGCTGTGAGAACGAGTGTTCTGCAATTCTTCTTATTGCACTTTAATTAGACAATCATGTGCAATCAATACAAGCTTTCCAGGGATCATTTCACTGATACTAAGGTTAAAGCAGCAGGAAATAAAAACCAGGTTTCACCGTGGGAAAGGCCAGCAGAGCACAGTAATTGTGCTGGATTCCAGCATCTTGCCTATAGAAGGAAAGGAAGGGATTTGGGTGGTGTTGTTCTAGCACTGTAAGTGCTGGTGTGGGCTGAGCAGAATTCTTTTAACCAGTGCATTATTGAATCCCACCAGGTAACAGAACAAGGTGACAAGCAAGTCAGTCTGTTTTTGTAACCACCTTATCTTGATGCTGCTATTGACAGAAATGCAGCTCTAAAACACACTTGCTTGGTGTTGGTTCTTTGGCACAAGCTGGTTGTGCTGTAAGGTAATGCTCAAAATTATCATTCAGGCATGGGAAGCTCATTCCCATCTCCCACCTCATCTCTCAAATGAGCTGGCTCAGCATTCAGTGGCTCACAATGGCTGTGCTAGTACAGCAGGAGTTTGCATTGCATTTAATTCACTTCAGAGGTCCTGCCACCTGCACTCATTAATGCATTAAATAAGAACATCATTGCTGGCAATGCAGCCTAATTGTGTTTATCTAACCCTTCTAAACAGGGTTCCCTGCAGACTCAACACGAAGGCACAGTTCAAACCAGCAGTGTCCGTGCCTTGCAGTGTCTGCCAGCAGCAGGCACCAACCTCCTGAGATGAACCTGAAACAAGGATGTTGAGCCACTGCCCTGGATTTTAAGCTTTGTACTGCTACATGGATTTGCTTAAAGAGAAAAAGCTCAAAGTACATACATTTGCAATGAGCATCACATTGACTAAGGCTCAAAACCAGTATGAGCAAAGCTTCATCATTTCTCAAGCCCTTATCAGGGGGAAAGCTGAGCTGCCTGTCACAGAGCGATGGAATTCTCTGCTGTAACACCAACTGCTCAGCATTTTCCAACATCTGAGTCAAGGACAAACCAGTCCCTGTTCAACAGTGTTCAGTGCAATCCCAGCCTGCTGCTGATCAACAGGCCTGACTGCACAGAGCCCTAAGGCAGTTTTGCAGCACTGTTGAGGCCAGGAGATCACCCACTGTAGCCTCACAGCACTAAGGAGCTCTATTCCACTGCCACTTAAGTCTTCTATTTCAGAAGGACCCAGTAATGCAAGATCCATATCTCCTAAATTGCTCTGAGGTGATGGTAAAGTAACTCCTTAACTCTACTACGCTCGCTGATGCTGCAGCAGTGTTAGATAAAAAGTGATACCTGCACCAAACCGCTGTGAGAGGCTGTCCCATCAGCCTGTGAGTGCGGGCAATCTCAAGAAAATCTGTTACTTTTCCAAAATCACTAGTCAACCTGAAATGTGAAGTCTAAACTAAGGCAGCAAATGTGCTGAAAAGGCCCATCCAGCAGTGCTTTTCCCTGCGAGCCTCCCCAGAGCCACCCGATCCAGCCATGTGATTTACCCGCAATCTCCGTCTGCGACCAGGGGAGAGAAACAGAGCCTGGGCTGGGCTGACTACACAAGCAAACAATTTGTTGGCTGCTGTGAATTTGTTTTTAGACAGACAGGCTTCCCAGTTCACTGAAGCAGAACCCAGGATGTACAAGCAGCTTTCATGGATTATGGTAACTAGCACGAACATGGCCATTTTGTAAGGAACCAGTCCCAGGAAAACCACGGAGTGGATATATGCAAGGGTGCTCACAGCTTTAGAAAGTCCTGCAGCCTGCTCTGTGCTGGCTTCAGGACTGACACTGCCTGCAAAGCCAAGCTGAGGGTAATGTAGCCGAATTTATGCTTTTCCTGATGTAAAAACCTGAGACCCAAGAAATGGAAATGCAATGCAAAGCAGATTGTAAATTCCTGCGGAACTCCTCCCTTCCCTCAGGGGTGAGAAGGTGCCCGGGATTAAGGTTATTGTTCCAGTCTATCACAACCACCGCAGCAATGCAAACAGGGGCACCAGCACAGCCCAAGCCATTGCTTCAAATCAACACAGTCTAGTGCTGGGGAACCGTGTCAGTGAGAAATCAGAAAAACATGATTTTGGAACCATCTTGTCACAGAAAGCTCACTTTTCATTACATTGAACCTGAATGCGGTTTTAATGAGCTTTTCTATTGTTCCCTTAATGACCCTCTTTCCAACCAAGAGGATAAACTCAAATTGTATCAGGTAGTCCTATTTAGGAGTGAGACACATTAGTGCAGGACTTAAGCCTCTGAGAATTACACTTCTACAGAAGATAAGCAGGACAAGACAGACAACCCAAGCAGAACTGAGCATGCATTCCTTAAGATTACTGTATATATTTCAGGTTATTTAAACTGAGTTATACTATTTGATCCATGTTGCATGATTCCTATCAAAGATGCAGTAATAATTTTTACTCCTGCTTAACATTTTCATTATGAGAAAAAGATCAATCTGAAAGCACAGATTAGACTCAACATAAAAAGCATAATGAAGTTAACTGGTATTTCCAAGGGTGCCCAAGAGGCAACTCTTTCAAGCACCTCTGAAATTTCCAGCCGATTAGATGGATGAATTAATGGTCTGCAAAATCTTTGGTCTTGTCACTGGCAGGAAGAGCCTGCCTCAGTTACAGATCTGCTGAGTTTACTCAATAACCTGCTACAGACAGGTACGTGCTGCAATCAATCCCTGGCCATAGAAACCACATGGACTGAACTCACAGAATGGCACATACATCAGTTCCTTGTGGGAAAGGGCTCCAGTTTCTCTAGGATGCCTTGCAAGGCTGTGAGAATAGAAAGCTTTTCTTTTTTTTTTTTAAGTTTGTGTTAAAACTAAAGACACACAAACAGCCTCCCCAACCTGCACAGAAACAATTCTTGCCTTCTTAAGTTACAGTCTAGAGAAAAATGGATTGCAGGCTCCGTGCTGCCTGCTGGAGTGCACAGAATCCATAGCAGTGGCTGAATGCATGCTATATATACATTGGAGACCAGGGAGTGCACATTCCACACATGGTTACAGTCACATAAAAGATGTTACTAGACTTTTGTTTGCTTGTTTTACACAAGACAGATTTTTCCAAAAGTCTCCTGGACGAGCTCCTCCCACTGACAGCACAGCTCCCATGCTATTAGGCATCCTTCATGTGGTGAACCAGTGACAGTGACCACAAGCATTTCATCTACATAAAGTCTGAAAATAAAAGTGCTAGGAAACACTAGACTTTACATAAACAGTCACCCTACAGCAGACTTCAGGAAGGATGGTTAGGGGAAAAAAACCCAACAAAATGACTGCATACCCTGCATGGCTCTATAAAAAGCAGACATTCTCCTCCTCCTCAAAGCACCTTTTACTCACAGATGCAAAGGGAACGGAGATGCATTTGCCAAAACATAGTACCAGGTTCAACAGAAGCTATTACAGTCACTGACTTCTTTGTTAAAGCACCCTGAGTGCTGTTAACACCAAATGACTTCTGCTAAGATCTGCTGCATGACAGCAAGAAAAGGCTATTTAAAGATTTTAAAAGGAGGCAGGAAACTGTGCTGGATTTATGCTTTTACACTTACACTGAGGAAAAGCACAGGGACAAAAAGAAGACAAATCATGAGAAAGCCAAGGTGAAACATACATATAAAACATACATATATAATATATATAAAACTTGGAATGATATTTATATATATTGTGTTATATATATAAACATAATGTGTATGTTATGTTATATATAAACATCATTCCAGTTCATCATGCAAAAGGAATAACCAGAAAAGTAAGCTGGAACTGTTACACATGTGTTGTAATCAGCAAGTTGGTACCATCTTTGTCTACTTTATCTCGCCATAATTTATGAAATCCTGTTATTCCTGAATGTTGGGGGCATAACTGCACCAGTAGCATCTGTGGTGCAGTGCTGAGATGCAGGTCGAGCGAGAAACATTGTAGGAGGTGCTCTGTTAAAAATATCACTTTTTACAATTTGAATCAGACGGTACCACAGGCCCCAGGTTTCATTCAAAAAGCTGCTTAAGCATGACAGTCTCCCTTTGGTGCAAAAGCCCCTTTTCTTTTTAAACATGCAGATACTGTAACCACCCTGCTGACACTCAGTATCTCAACCTTTCCCGCCATCGCTCTGACTTTGTATCAGCATTGGTGTGACCAGCAGGACCAGGGCAGTGATTGTCCCACTGTGAGGTGAGGCCACACCTCAAATCCTGTGTCCAGCTCTGGGCTCCTCAACTCAGGAAGGACATTGAGGGGCTGGAGTGTGTCCAGAGAAGGGAACGGAGCTGGGGAAGGGCCTGAAGCACAAGTCCATGAGGAGCAGCTGAGGGAGCTCAGCCTGGAGAAAAGGAGGCTCAGGGGGAACCTTCTGGCTCTCCACAACTCCCTGACAGGAGGGGGCAGCCACACAGGGCTCAGGCTCTGCTCCCAGGGAACAAACAACAGGACAAGAAGAAACGGCCTCAAGTTGTGCCAAGGGAGGTTTAAACTGAACATCAGAAACCATTTCTTCACCTAAAGGGTTGTCAAGCACTGGAACACTGCCCAAGGCAGTGGTAGAATCATGGTCCCTGTGTAGATGTGGCACTTGGGGACACGGTTCAGTGGTGGCCTTGGCAGTGCTGGGGGAATGGTTGGACTCAATGATCTTAAAGGTCCTTTCCAGCTTAAACAATTCTGTGATTCTGTGATGTGAAGGGACAGTAGTCCAACTCTTGAGGATGAGGCAGTTATCTCTACAATCAGTAAATACCTTGGATTCAGCAGAAGTGGCCAGCCAGAGCTCTAATCACAGCAGCATGTCATGATGAAACAGAACTGTGTCATTACTGGCTAAAGTTTGACCAAGAATGCCCACAAAAACCCTTGTAAAAGAGAAAAAATCCTGAACAACCCCCACAAAACAGCTGTTTCTCTGTCCCCTGTAATTTCTCTGAAAATCGTTTGTTTTGTGCCAATTACACACAGCTCACCCCAAAGACTACAGTACCATTTCCATGCACAAAATTCCAAAATCGTGTCTGGTTTCTCAGTACAAGTGAGAATTTGCTGTCAGTCATCTCTGTCAGGCTATTACCCTTACCAGCTATTTCAAGATACCTGACATAATTCTACTGGAGGGCAAGGTGGATACTTGTCACCCTTTCAGTGAATGTGTACTATAAA
>VZTH01010933.1:59998-83384 GCA_013397815.1 Aleadryas rufinucha
TTCCTTAAGATTACTGTATATATTTCAGGTTATTTAAACTGAGTTATACTATTTGATCCATGTTGCATGATTCCTATCAAAGATGCAGTAATAATTTTTACTCCTGCTCAACATTTTCATTATGAGAAAAAGATCAATCTGAAAGCACAGATTGGACTCAACATAAAAAGCATAATGAAGTTAACTGGTATTTCCAAGGGTGCCCAAGAGGCAACTCTTTCAAGCACCTCTGAAATTTCCAGCCGATTAGATGGATGAATTAATGGTCTGCAAAATCTTTGGTCTTGTCACTGGCAGGAAGAGCCTGCCTCAGTTACAGATCTGCTGAGTTTACTCAATAACCTGCTACAGACAGGTACGTGCTGCAATCAATCCCTGGCCATAGAAACCACATGGACTGAACTCACAGAATGGCACATACCTCAGTTCCTTGTGGGAAAGGGCTCCAGTTTCTCTAGGATGCCTTGCAAGGCTGTGAGAATAGAAAGCTTTTCTTTTTTTTTTTTAAGTTTGTGTTAAAACTAAAGACACACAAACAGCCTCCCCAACCTGCACAGAAACAATTCTTGCCTTCTTAAGTTACAGTCTAGAGAAAAATGGATTGCAGGCTCCGTGCTGCCTGCTGGAGTGCACAGAATCCATAGCAGTGGCTGAATGCATGCTATATATACATTGGAGACCAGGGAGTGCACATTCCACACATGGTTACAGTCACATAAAAGATGTTACTAGACTTTTGTTTGCTTGTTTTACACAAGACAGATTTTTCCAAAAGTCTCCTGGACGAGCTCCTCCCACTGACAGCACAGCTCCCATGCTATTAGGCATCCTTCATGTGGTGAACCAGTGACAGTGACCACAAGTATTTCATCTACATAAAGTCTGAAAATAAAAGTGCTAGGAAACACTAGACTTTACATAAACAGTCACCCTACAGCAGACTTCAGGAAGGATGGTTAGGGGGAAAAAACCCAACAAAATGACTGCATACCCTGCATGGCTCTATAAAAAGCAGACATTCTCCTCCTCCTCAAAGCACCTTTTACTCACAGATGCAAAGGGAACGGAGATGCATTTGCCAAAACATAGTACCAGGTTCAACAGAAGCTATTACAGTCACTGACTTCTTTGTTAAAGCACCCTGAGTGCTGTTAACACCAAATGACTTCTGCTAAGATCTGCTGCATGACAGCAAGAAAAGGCTATTTAAAGATTTTAAAAGGAGGCAGGAAACTGTGCTGGATTTATGCTTTTACACTTACACTGAGGAAAAGCACAGGGACAAAAAGAAGACAAATCATGAGAAAGCCAAGGTGAAACATACATATAAAACATACATATATAATATATATAAAACTTGGAATGATATTTATATATATTGTGTTATATATATAAACATAATGTGTATGTTATGTTATATATAAACATCATTCCAGTTCATCATGCAAAAGGAATAACCAGAAAAGTAAGCTGGAACTGTTACACATGTGTTGTAATCAGCAAGTTGGTACCATCTTTGTCTACTTTATCTCGCCATAATTTATGAAATCCTGTTATTCCTGAATGTTGGGGGCATAACTGCACCAGTAGCATCTGTGGTGCAGTGCTGAGATGCAGGTCGAGCGAGAAACATTGTAGGAGGTGCTCTGTTAAAAATATCACTTTTTACAATTTGAATCAGACGGTACCACAGGCCCCAGGTTTCATTCAAAAAGCTGCTTAAGCATGACAGTCTCCCTTTGGTGCAAAAGCCCCTTTTCTTTTTAAACATGCAGATACTGTAACCACCCTGCTGACACTCAGTATCTCAACCTTTCCCGCCATCGCTCTGACTTTGTATCAGCATTGGTGTGACCAGCAGGACCAGGACAGTGATTGTCCCACTGTGAGGTGAGGCCACACCTCAAATCCTGTGTCCAGCTCTGGGCTCCTCAACTCAGGAAGGACATTGAGGGGCTGGAGTGTGTCCAGAGAAGGGAACGGAGCTGGGGAAGGGCCTGAAGCACAAGTCCATGAGGAGCAGCTGAGGGAGCTCAGCCTGGAGAAAAGGAGGCTCAGGGGGAACCTTCTGGCTCTCCACAACTCCCTGACAGGAGGGGGCAGCCAGACAGGGCTCAGGCTCTGCTCCCAGGGAACAAACAACAGGACAAGAAGAAACGGCCTCAAGTTGTGCCAAGGGAGGTTTAAACTGAACATCAGAAACCATTTCTTCACCTAAAGGGTTGTCAAGCACTGGAACACTGCCCAAGGCAGTGGTAGAATCATGGTCCCTGTGTAGATGTGGCACTTGGGGACATGGTTCAGTGGTGGCCTTGGCAGTGCTGGGGGAATGGTTGGACTCAATGATCTTAAAGGTCCTTTCCAGCCTAAACAATTCTGTGATTCTGTGATGTGAAGGGACAGTAGTCCAACTCTTGAGGATGAGGCAGTTATCTCTACAATCAGTAAATACCTTGGATTCAGCAGAAGTGGCCAGCCAGAGCTCTAATCACAGCAGCATGTCATGATGAAACAGAACTGTGTCATTACTGGCTAAAGTTTGACCAAGAATGCCCACAAAAACCCTTGTAAAAGAGAAAAAATCCTGAACAACCCCCACAAAACAGCTGTTTCTCTGTCCCCTGTAATTTCTCTGAAAATCGTTTGTTTTGTGCCAATTACACATAGCTCACCCCAAAGACTACAGTACTATTTCGTTGCACAAAATTCCGAAATTGTGTCTGGTTTCTCAGTACAAGTGAGAATTTGCTGTCAGTCATCTCTGTCAGGCTATTACCCTTACCAGCTATTTCAAGATACCTGACATAATTCTACTGGAGGGCAAGGTGGATACTTGTCACCCTTTCAGTGAATGTGTACTATAAATACCAAAATTTCAGGCTACAATCAATGTGCAGGTGCTGTACAGAGCAGCCATTACAGAAAAGTGCCCAATTACCTCCTGTAACCAATTTTCTTCATCTTCTGTAACCAGCTAAGCAAAGAACCACAAGCCTGAATCTACGAAAATCCTAAATCCACTCCCTATTCACAAAACCCTTTGAAGCAGTGTGAAAGGACGTGCCTTGGACAATATAAAAGACTCACTGGGGAAGTTTTAAGCACCTGTGCACCAAAAATGAAACTAAATTTGGTTAGAAAAAGATAAGAGTTTGCTTCACTTAACTAAACATATATCTAAGCCCCGAAGGTCTGCCCACAGAGAGATAAGCAAACTGAGACAAGAACTACCTGAGATTCTAATTTCTTCAAAAACAAGGCTCTGAGAATTGCTGTGACCTCTGCAACAGCTGATCGGGGAGTATTTATTGACCAAGACTTGTTGCTTTGTGATGCTGCACTCTGCCCAGGGACAGCAATGCTTTTCAGAACTTCAGATTTTCTATAGCACAAAGCCTCACTGCATCACCTCACTGCATCACAAAACAAAACACTTCCACTGCAAAATATTGAGGAGGATGTCTCCCCTTTCAGCAACTAAAATCATCAAATCAATGTTCTCTACCTTCACAAAAATAAACTCGACCCTTACACCCCAACGGGAATAATCAACACAAGTATTTTGCTTAAAATGATTATGTTGCTGGAACTAAGCTGTCTGAAGCAGCAAGGTGTGTAAAAGCACAAGTACAAAAATCACCTTTCAATCACAAGTGAATTAAAATGAATATCAGTTGGAATGACTGTCATAAAACCATACAACAAGCTCTGAAAGCTGTCTGAGCTGTCACTGGAGATTAGGTACTATTCACCCCTCCTTTGTAATAAAATAATAATAATAATAAAATCATCCAACATTTCCTGTTCCACTCCCTACTGTACAATCTTTTCCCCTAAATAGCACTTGGTAAGCAATACCAATAAGAAAACAGTTATATCATCCACTTGGGTAGTGCTATCTGCATTCCAAACAAAAAAAGTCAATTGCACTGAGACTACACTTCTGGAGGAAAGAAGACAGATACATTTTATTCTTTTTAGTCTAAACACACACCACGAAAGCATGTGCTTATCACCGTGGCAATTTAAGAGTCCCTATAATGCTTTTCCTTACACATCTCTACAGACTATGGGACACAGGCAGTGTAACTGCCACAGTTTTAAGAGTGTTTAGTTCATTTTGGAGATTACTACAGTCTAAAAGTAAAGAGCTTTCAGCATTTGCTATTTCCCTTTCAACTGCTCTACTGCTCTGAGCAGTTTAGCACAGAAACCCTATTGAAGACCTACCCATAAGGTCCTTTATCAAACACACAGAGAAATACCTCATGGCTGGTAAAATCATTCGTTGTATACATGAAGAGATAAGCAAAGGGTCTGCAAGTAAATGGTGAAGTCCAGAATCCACATTTGTTCTTCCTGTAATGAATCAACTCAATCTGAAGAAAAGCAAGACAAGCACTTGGCCAAACAGCGCCAGGACAAGGAAAGAAACTGCAGAGCTCCCTGCAAAAACGCCTCTGGTATTATCCACTATTGTTCAGTGAGAGGAAAAGCGAGAAAAATCACTGTTACTCTGTGTAACATAACTGACAGAAAACTAGATTTAAAAAGTACTGAGATCATCTGCAAATAAAGGAGTACAGAGATCTCCCCCACTGCTCCAATGACAGAGCAAACCATTGTAATGTTTGGTCATAATTATTCTGTAAGTCACCAAATGAGTTTAGATCTGGAGGACTGGTTCCTAACCTCAGAGTTACCCTGAGCTCACAAATCACTTGCCTTGCATGCTTTGCAGCACACTCACTGTATTTAATATATGCTGTCATGCTTAACACTGCAGATACACAAAGGAGTTCATCTGTCAGCCAAGACTGAACCAGAACTGCCTGTGTGCATATGTGAGTGAGCTCACGTTTGAAATAATTAGTTCAATTCAAAAGACAGTGAATTGAATCTTCTACTTCATGAATTTAAATTTTCTTCTGCAGGGAACTTTTTCTGGAAAAAGACTATTCCAGCTATTCCCATTGCCAGGTTCCACCAGACGCCCAAGCAGCTGAACATCAGTGTTCTGGGGTCCCTGGCATTTACTCGTGCCTCAGGTATTGTTCCTGTACTAGAAATAATGCAAACCCAGTTTTAGTAAAGGCAAACTCACACTGAAGTCATCAGGAACTCCTCATACATGATCCAGTGGAATTATTACCGACTACCCTGTGATTCCAGATTACTGGAAAGATTTTCTGTCCTTCCCCTGAGACGCATCTGAGTTAGCTGGAAACCCTCATCTTTCCCAGACTTGCTGGGATGAGTAATGGGAAACTGGGTAAAATTCTGTGTTTCATGTGGATGGCTCACTGGTTTCCTTGGCCTTAAAAATCATCTCTCCAAAGAGATATCAATTGTGTCACTCAATCTCATGTAGATTTATTTTAACACAATCTAAATCTCATTCTCTGCTGTAAGAGGCATTTCCTTCACTCCCCCACCATTGCTTCTCTTCTGCCATTTCCTCTCAGTATCACCCTTGTGCCAATAGTACCCAAACCTCTGCACAGCAAGGCAAACCAGGTAGCTGGAGCAATTATTCATTTCCTTTTTTGTTGGGAGTAAGTTGCCAGGCAGATCAGAACCCTTAGCTTGCCTTCTAGATGGCATCACCAACACAAAGAAGGTAGAGGGGAAAAATATCAAGCGGAGGAAGGAAAGAAGAAGGTACCAGCAAAAATGTTGCAGATTTATAATAGACTATAAAAAAAGACAGAGCATGTAACCACAGACTCAGATTTAAGCATCACATGATCCAAACACTGCATTCTCCTTTCAGAAAACAAACTGCAATTCATTCATTTTGAGAAAAGCTCTGGTCTTTATCAGGCAAATCACATCAGCCACATGCTGATACTCTCAGGCTGGAAATTTTCAAAACTTCCTGAATCACAGAAGTCACCTTTTTTTTTTTTAATTCAGCCTAATTATTTCAAACCCAAAGTCACTCAGCTGTGCACAAGGGGACAAAACAAAGACCAAAAATGTTTTCTGCATTCCAACAGGAGCTTCCCATGGCCATGTACCCATGGCAATCCTCCCATAGCAACTGGCAGGTCCCATCTGCAGGAGCAGGAGTGGGTTTGTGATTATCTCAGATGGGATACACAGGCTCTGCATGCTGCAAAATCAATGATTTTTAGTACCTTTGTGCTTCCAGAGCTTATTCACTGAATGGCCTTGAGAAAGCAAGTGCAGTAAGATGGCTGAACAAAGACAACGCTTCAGAAAAATTCAGAATTGCCATTTCTTTGTCACAGACAAGACCTTTTCTTTATGCTCCTTGTTACCATTTAGCTGGAATTGTGCACATGATAAAGGATTTTTTCCCTTAATGAGAAGGCACCCAGGTTACACTGGGATTTGCCTAACACTGCAGATCACCAAGCTTAAAACAAGGTTTCCAGCACAGCCAGACAAGATTTCAGATGGGCAAACAGCGTGTGCAGGCAAGTGTATCTACTTAAAACAAATACTACCAGCAGCATCAGGCAAAACCACAACTTATGAATAGCTATGTCTCTTAAAAGCACCAAGTAAATTAGCTGTAATGAATGTTTCTATTGAGCACAGTTGCACAGGGCTTCCCTCTATGCCATTTCATCAAGGTTCAAACAAATTGAGAAACACTTCCACACAGAGGCAGATTTTCAAGGAGGTATTTTAGCAAACTCCTTTTGAAGACAGCAATGTTCACGGCAAAGTTTGGCCAAACTTCTGGGATTCTTCTCCCTGCCAGCAGCAGGCACACACAGATATACACAGAAAATACCTGTGATCCTTCAGTCCCTGCAGACATCCCCCCTCACAGCACTGAGAACAGCAAGCTCTCGGCCACTGCCCATCCCAGGAAAAGGCAGCGAGTGAAACTCAGCCAAACAGGTGGTGGGAGGAAAGGAGTATAAACACCCCCAGGCTGATAAGGAAGGCTGAAAAGGAAAAGAGATCCCAGAAGCCCAACCCAAAGAACTGCAAAATGCTGGTTTGGTTCATGTATTATCTTCTTTAAAAGCACGCAGAAGAACATGAGCATTTTGGTTTTAGGCTCCAACAAGTGGATGCTGGAAGTAAAACCTTCAGGAGGGTTTGCACTATAGATATCATGCTGTGAAACTTCAACAGTCATTTTATTCTACGCATCTTTCCCACAATTTATCTTTCTTAGCAATCATTTTAATTGCTGTCACAGAGCAAATGGATAAATTGAGTTAATTTTTCATTCAAGTGAGAACGTTGGAGGCTGTTTCACACTGGAGAATTAGCAGTGAAGAATCAAGAGCTGTATTTTTGTATATATGTCTTTATTTTACATTCTTTACATCTCTTTAATAATGTTCTGATTTCACTCTTTGAAAATTATTTGAGACATCAAGCACAGCTTCACTTTCAGATTCTCCCCTTTGCGTAAAACAGTGCAGAAAAGGGAAAAAAGAGCAAACTAGGTAAGATATTATAGTTGCCATTTTTTCAGTGTAATGAAACACCCCAACAAGGTCAGGGAATAAATTCATGGAGTATCAAAATAGCATCTCATAGAAGAACAGGGGAGAAATTGCCAAAACTGCTGAGAAGGGTGTTTCAATCAGCTAATGGAGAGCCAGCAGGAATAGCAGGAGGCTCCCTCTGAAGTTGCCACCCTGCCTGGAGAATTAACGTTATTGACAGGTCTTCTCCAGATTCTACTATCCCCAGCTTGGCAGGATGCATCTTATAATAATCCTGCTCAGTCCAATGCCAAAAAAAACTCTACAAGAAGCTGCTCCAATCTCCTCCAGAAAGCCGCCAAAGTGCAAATGGTTAGGAACGTGCAATTTCAAAAACTACCTTTCTTAAAGTTTTTCAGCAGCAGCTATAAGCCAGCTCTAAGTGTCTGTTCATTCACGCTGTTGCCTGCAAAAAAAAGCTGAAGTATATTCTCAAAATACCATCACTATCACCAGTTATTTACAAACTCAATCCACACCTGACTAGGGATTAATTTACTTATCTATTTAAAACATGAAAAGCCTCAACTACTAAAACTTACCTTAAAATTGATCCAGAAAAATCCTGACAATTATTTCCACACAAATGATAAGCAAGATGACATCAGAAACCAAGCCTTGGTATAATCAAAAGAATATAATTAATAGGCTTTTATAACAAACACCATTAAGGTGAAGGGTCTCTGTTGAAGCCCACCACAAAAGTCACCTTTTAAATACTCATGACAACACAACATAGTTGTTACTTGGTGCCCATCCACCGGGCATGGAGAAACAAAGAGGTGGTGCTGTAATTGTACCTCCCTCAGCTTCACATTTCAAAACATTGGAGTCAGCTTCAAAATATGCCATTCATTCCAGACCAGGAGCGCTGGGCACAGGGCTGGCTATCAGAAGATAAATTCCTGCTCCCTTCCCAAGTGCTCCTATTGCTTTGCATGCCAGCACACTGCAGGTCAGCTGCACGTAGGGCAGACCTCATGGAGTACAGCCAGTGCAGATCTAACTCAAGTCTGCCAAGGTGCTAAAGGTATGAGCCTTAGATGGTCTTGCCTACACCCACAAAAATCAGATGTGATTTTACATCAATATAAATTAATCTGCAGCATCAATGACATCTGCCTTTTGATCAATATTGGGTAGGGGTTTTGTTTGATTTTTTTTTATTAAAGGCTCCCCAGAGTGAATTCTGGCCCCATTTCCACCACAGCATTACAGAAGCTGCTCTGTTCTGCTGTCTAGTCCTTACTATAAACAACTTCATGTCTCTGAGCACAGTTAAGTTATAGTGAACTTTTTTCTGTGTGTCATATGGCAAACCACATCTTCACCCAGCACCACACTCTGCCAGTCAATTCCACTCTCTCATTTATTCTGCCTCTCAGTACGACGACAGTGCTGAAAAGCCCTGCAGTTGCATTCCCAGGGATGTTAACAGACCTGCAGAGAACATTTAGTAAGATGTCCTTAGAGGCTGAAATTAACCATAAAGCTGCTGTTTATTTTGAAGCTTGGGAACAGGGAGGTGTTTCATGTGTCAGAACGAGTGGCCTGACATCAAAAACCTGATATGAAAGTTTGCCACCGAAGAAGTGGGCTGGCACAAAGAGCAGACGAGGCTTTTATTTAAATACAGTTGGCTGCCAGCACCAGAAAGTTTCACTATCAGCACTGCAGATGCCTGATACCATCTGTAACACACAGCAAGCCTATTATGTTATTTTGTTATGTGTGTGGTTGTATACATAAAAATAAGGAGAGTTAAGAGACTCTATATAACACACAACAGCCTGTGTACCACGGCTGCTCTAATCAGGTATTCCAGCCTGTGGAGGTCTAGATCCTATCTTAACCATTTCTGCACCAGCCAAGAAATATTTGATCTTCAGAAAAAAATGTAAATTACGTGCAACACGTGTGTGTATCTTACTTGTATCATCAAATCTTGTAAGTGCAAAAATCCCTTTCCATGTTAGGCTGATCAATCTGTTAATTTTTTAGTATATTGTCAATATTGTGTTTTAATTTTTTTCCTAAAACTTGAAAATTATCAGTATCTGTGACTTGAAAATAAATAACCAAAACTTAACATGCTACATATAGACACTCCAAAAGCTAAATAGTTATGTGATTTGTACATAGCTAACAAGAGCCAGGAAACAAATTGGTTTAGTTTCAGAGAAGACTTTTTTAAAATGAACTCAGTCTCTTTTTAACTCTAATATTTCTGTATTTCGATTTATTTTCCTAAATATTCCTCACTTTCCAATCCTCCATTTTGAACTTCCTTGCCTTCCATATAACAGCACTGTTTTTCAAGATGTCTTTTTTAAAAGGATCACTGCTTAAAACTCCTGTGGGTCACAACCCCTTTAGCATGTTTCAAACGCTGATTTTTCTCCATGGAGATCAGCAAGCCTCTCCCACCAAGAGAAAAAGAGACGTCCCCTCTTCAAGAGCCATGGGATGTCTCCCAAAGGCCAAGCTGAAGAGACAGGAGTGCATCACCTACATGAACTGCCATGCTCGAGCTTTTACTGTGTCACACAAAGGGAAAAAGGCTGTGCTGACAGGGATCAGTCCCTTGCGGGTGTTTTTGGACAGCAGCCTCTGTGACACACCACAGCCACTGCACAGACACGTGGACAACCTCAATAACATCACTATCAGCTGGAAGTAGACACAGATGACCAGCCAGCCACTCCCTCCTCCCAGCCTCCTTTGTGTCAATAAATCTTAACCTGGCTGTTTGAGCAATGTTTAATCATAAACAGTTGGGAACATGCTCCAGAATATAAACAAAGATGAGTAGGAGAAAAACGGAGAGTGCAGTATCGAGAATCACTCGCCACTTGCTGCTGAGCCAGGTGACAGAGAGCAGGGAAACAAAGAACTGCTGGGGAACAGAACGCAAACACCTGGTGTTCATTTAAAGCAATGACCATGCAACAACATTAAAGTATCCAGAACTGCAGCCACAGAAGGATTTCAAGGACTAAATGCATTAACATTCTTGGTTCTCTTAAAAACAAACAAAAAAGAAAAACTAAATTGCTTAGAACACCCACTTAGATGCATGGAAATAAACTACCCTCATTGATCTCATCCCACTGCCATTTACAACAGTCATCTTGATTCCCTTCTGTGTTGCTAATCAAGCTAAAATTAACTCCTCTCCTGCTTACCACACATGCTAGAGCCACAAAAATCAACACAGGGGCAGCAGGATCAATTGTTTCTCTCTGCAAGTGCAGCCCACCTTGCTCATGTGGTAAATGTATATTTAGGACTTACAGGATCTCTCCAGAGATTTTAACCACGTTTATCATGGGGTTGGGTAGCTGCTTAGACTGGGTGACAGAATAAGTAGCTCTAATATTTCAAACACTTCTGAACAATTTCTAGTCATTACTGGCCTCTATGGACCTCTGTAAAACAGGCTGCATGGAAGTGGGGATTTCAATCCTGTTCAGCCAGTGTCCGTCTTGCAATAATCAACATCACACTTGTCACTCCTGCTCTGACAGAGAGCTAAGTCGTGTCTTAAGGCAGCATCTCCACAAAGCCCTGGAGGACTCTTCATTCCCAGAAGTCTGGGGCTTATTCAGAGAACACAGAGCTTCATTTATATGGTTGTCACTCTGACAACACCAGTAAAAAAAATAAGTATCATATCCCAGTGTTCAGTTCTAAAGCAGCTTCATTTTAGATCCCAATGCGATGTTTCAAATGAAAAATGCCAAACCAAAACAAAATCCCAACCCTACCAGATAACAGTCATTAAACAAAGCTGAAGTACAGATCAAATTGGCAGAACTATGGAGCGGAACAGAAGTTTCAAAGAGAAAAGCACTCTGTAGAGATAAATATACTTCAAGTGTGTGCTTGGCAGCACCAAAGGTTTTATGGTATTGGAAAAATACAGTACAGTGATAAACAAGGTTAGTCCATCCACCCCCATGGTAGCTTGCTGTCCCACTAAGTTAATTCAAGTGCACAATGAAAGGCAACTCTTGTGAAACAATGCAGGATGACATTTAATTCTGTGTTCTGCTCTGGCCACCTTGTCCTGCACTGATCCTTCCTCAGACATCAAATTCTACACTCTAAGGCTGAAATGGCAGACACTGCATAGTCTTGGATCAGGAGCACATTTTGCTCAGCCCTTGCAAGGGCTCAGAGGTCTGATGTGTTTCACCTTCCTGTAGGATTTCTCTTTTCCCAGTCCTAACGGAGCACTGCCAAACCACAGCTCCCAGTCCCAAGGACAACACGTAGCCCCTGGCTGCTCCAAGACTCCTGGACCATGGCTACTCTGGCAGCACCAGGCAGTGAGTCTGACATTGCTTTTCAGAGATGTCACAGAAATGCTCAACACCAGCTCTGTAATACACACACATTTACCCACTTTCTGGTGCAGTGTTTCTGCACCAGAAAAGGCTGCCTAGCCCCCATTCACACTCAATTTTTCCCTGCTCCAAGATAAACCTTAAGATAAGAGCCTATGTCTGGCTTCCATTCTACCACAGCAGAGACCGCAAGAAGTGACTCAGCCTCTGCCACCACCTCTCACTCCTTCCCTGCTTCTGAGAAATTCAAGAGCCCTTCTGAGAGGTTTTCCAAGCCTCTGCTGGTCCCAATGATCTTGGTTAAAATGAAAAAGGTCAATATTAACTATTTTCCTTCTTTGCTCATCTTGGCAGAAACACTCAACTATGTTTCCCCCTCAATCATAAACCACAATTAACACCTACCTCGGTGCCAGAAAAAAGCCCCACCTGCACCCACGCTCAGAGGAACTTCCCTATACCAGCTTCTACACAGAGTTCTGTTTTCAATAAGAAATTAAACAGTACACCAAGAATTAAATATGTACTGACAGTATGGAACTAACTGCAGGGCCACAGTTGGCCTCTACAAGAAGCACTGGTTATTCATTTCCATACCTCACTCAATACCAAGAATTTTAAATCTTTGCTTAACTGCCATGGAACTTTCAGCTGGCTGCAGATCCTGCCCCCTTCACCACACAAGTCTGGCCACTGCTGCCACGGGCAGGCAGCAACTTCAGTTCTACCCCCATTTTCATCCTAACTCCCATTTCCCTTGAGAAGACTCTTCCTTTATTACTACAAGTATCCAGACTCTTGGGAAATTTTTATACCCTGGAGAATAAGGGGAAACTAACCGTTTGAAAATAGTTCATAAAATCTCCTAATAACCTTTTCAGAGAGAGGCACTTGTTTCAGCATCTTTGCTGGATACACTAGAGCAGTTTGATTCTCATGTAAAATCTCATTTACAATGCCATCAACTTTCTTCTAATGGGCCATTCATCATAGTAGGGTTTGCTTTCAAGTAGCCAGCCCAATACCTTGAAAGGTCTCACAAGCCATTTAGCAGACTCACCCTTCCAAAGCCAGGGAACTACCTATAAACACATTAGGGAAGGCTGTGCAAAACAAAACCACCTCAGTAAAGCTCAGGAAAAAATCCTAATTTCCACATATATATGCCAGAAAAAGCCTGTGTGTGGGATGGTACTAACCTTTGAATTCAATCAGACTCTCTAAGAAGGCTCTAACACGCAGAGCATGACTGTGATGTATTTTCCTTTGAGGCTGGTTCAGTTCATTTAGAAAGTGATTTGGAAAAGCTAATGTACTATTTATGTACATTATAAAAAACTACCCATATGGACTTAAGACTTTGCAAAATGTTCACACAAGTCCGTTCCACTCCCTCTGAAGACATTTCACAATCCATTCAATACCCAGTAGAGGAAGCCAGGATTACTGTTTTAAAACAGCTCTGAGGGTAGTTTAAATGTTTTAAAAGCTGACAACTTCTAGACTCAGAGCCAAATAAACATTTGGGGCAACACAGAGCCTCTTACACAAATGTCTACAAAGTGACATCCACCTGCATCCTTCCAAATACTGACATTTAAAATAAAGGTTAAAAGAGAACCTCAGGCACAACCTTCCCTCCTACTAAGAAAGAGAATAATTTTACTATGATTCAGATGATGATGCACTGGATTGGCTTGTGAAAGACCACCTAGCAGGACACGGTTTAAGACTGCAAACAATATAAAACAATCACAAGATTTCTAAGGTATTTTAAATCTTGCCAGTATATACAACTGTGCTGAGGGGTTTAATCCTTGAAAGGAGTTTAACCAACTGAAGTGACAATGACTCTTGCCAAACACAGCACATGTGGAAGTTGCCACCACAGTGGTGTCATTATTTTTAAATTAGGAAAATTTTAGAGAGTTACCTTGTCATATTACTGCCACAGTTTAATGCTCCCTTTCCTTTGCTTCAGTAGAATATACAGAATTAGGGAAACATTTTACTTTAACGGATGTACCTTACCTGGAAGATTTATACGAACTTCACAGTTTGCAGTATCAGCTTTTTGGGGAACAGAATTCTGGCCCTTCTCTCCTATAGGTTTTTTAATAGGAATTTTCATTGTTGCAATGGAGAACAAAGCAGGAAGAAATTGAGAAGAAACTGTAGCCTCTTGGAGAAGAGGATGCTCCCACTTGACTAGAGACCACAGATTCATAATCAATATCCACCAAAACAAACTTGTTTCCCAACTTCATCCCGTGGCTGTTTGCAGTGAGCGTTGCTCTGGGACGCACAATTGTAAACAGATGATGTGCAAGTCTAAACTACTCGATTGTGCCTATTTCCAACAGCCAGTTTGCATATGCCTTGTTTACACAAAACACACACACAAAAATTATAGCAATCCTTTCATCGAACCACTAACAATCAAGAATTTTCTCCTAGGAATTCCTGTGCCTGAAGGAAGCTTCAGTGCTTGCCTTAATATTCCATGAAGGCATTAGCAGCCAGCCTTTGACTTCCTCTGCAGGTCTTCCCAGGACTAAAACAGTTTCATTATCTTGTCTCATTAGACGGTGTCTGAGGGAGACATGGGAAAAGAAGAGCCATAGTAATTATCCAGCTGAATGGACAAGGCAGAAGGAGGCAAAGCCACCCAATTGCCAGGCTTGTTGACAGTCAACACCCCTTTACGCACGGTGGGCAGGCAGCCACCAGCACCACATCATGCCAGCCATGAGACAATTAAAAAAAAGAAAAAGATCAATAAATAAATAGCAGTTGGCACATCTCCCACACCAAGAGCCTACCCTTACTAGTTTGGGCTACGCCTCAGAGTGAATATGAAAAGCAAAATCATTTTTGGTCTACCCATCAGGTAGAAATAAAATTTGCTTTCTGTGTCTAGTCTTCTTCTTCTCCCACGCAATCAGGATTCCGGGTGTGGAAGAGTCCGGAGTTCTTATGCCCTCGAGAGAGGAAAGGCCTGAAGTTGCTCAAGAACAATTCCTTTAGCAAGTGCACAAACTGGCTCTGCAGGGAGTCCAGTCCTGCTTAGACAAACTGTTGGTGGCTTCTGTATGTGGCCTAAAGGGAGATAGAAGATTAAAACAGTTTGTGTGGGAAGATTTCCCAAGGCTCTCCTTGAAGTGGCATGAAGCAGAAAAAAGGGGTAAAGCTCCAAGGTTGTATTTCAGAGAGAGAAGGAGGGACATCCTTTTCCACAGTGCTTCCACCACCTTTGCAAGGCTTTTTGTCTCCTCATTCTGTCCTAAAAGATGGAGTGGATTGTACTTGTACATGCAAACAGGCTGTTATGCTAGAAGATTCTTGGAGCAGGATAATAAGCGCTAACAATGTGCTTAAAGTTTCCTTCCACTTCTCCTCCTATCCTAATCACAGCATATATTAACAGAACCAGACAAAGACTGTCCATCTTTACTCCTTCAGCTAAGGCAGAGCTCCCAATTAACTTCTACATTATTTCTCCCCAGCTGTCAAGATGTCCTCAAAGAACACGAAAATTACATATCTGGTACATTTAAAGGAGGGAGGAAAACCACCAAAGTAAATTACGCATACACAACAAACGACAACCCAAGAAATTAAACTCGCTTTTAAGTTACTAAAAATAGACAGGATGGGAGGGAAGGGACTATCAATCAAATCTGAGAATCACTGAATATTCAAAGAACAGCCTTGTAATAGACTGCTCTCTCAAGATTGCTTGAAATTTTTATGATAAAAAATGCACGAGGACATGAAAAAAGGAGCAGAAGGGTAACGAAGAGCAAAATACACATGACAGAAGTGGATACAGAGTATTAATTAGGCCATTAAGATACTTAAATGTTTTACTGTCCAATAAAATATGTATTTCATAAAAATTAAGTGCCATGCAGAAAGAATGCACACATGCATTTACTGAGCTGTTCTGAAGAAACCAAAGATGTGAATTACTAGCAAAAAACATTTGTGGACAAGAGTGAATAGACATCAGTAAAATTGTATTTGTACTATGAAAACAAAGTATTGCATGGAAATTTTCACTCACATTGACTTAAGGGAGAAATTCATCTGCTCTATAAGCATCTCATCAATCTGCTTTTATGAGGAGTCTGCAGTCAACTGAAATAGGGAGACTTATAAATACTTGAAAAAACAGTTCAGTGATTAATACTGAATTATTGACTGAAGTGAATGTATTAAGACCAGACAATAATTTGTACTCACAATTAGTCGATTAACCACGTTCTGGAAGTACATCAAGAGGTCTTTTCATAGCCCACATTCAGAAGACAGAAAAAAATGCTTCAGCTTTTTCATCTTACAAATTTGTCAAAAACAAAAACAAAAAGACCCCAACAAATCACTGCAAAATGACACCCAGACCTTCAGGTCCACATTTTCCTTGGGTTCAGTCTTGCAGTCAGTTACATCAGGGCCCATCAGCCATTTCAGATGCATAAAACAACATTCTAACCTAAGTTTACCTGTCAGAAAACACTGCACAAGCTCAAGGGACTTCTTAGGCATTTGCTGCAAAGCATATGCAACTGTAAGAGAACAAAGACCTTCACCACCCGATACACTGTGGACTAAGCTTTACAGCACATTTCACTTCCATACTTTCCTTTCTTTACAGTGGATATCCTAGTCATGAGCCTGCAATCTCAGGAAACTCCTGGATATACAGGGACTGAACCAAAGATAATAAAATAAAGCTGGTGTTGGGCATGGCCTCATGTGAGAGAAGCCTCTGTGCTCTGGATGGCTGTTAAGGAAGAGGAAAGAATCTGCGGTGACAGCAAATGAGAAATTTTCTCCCTTTTCATTAACATCACCAGCTCAATAGCACATGATTTTTCTTTTTTAAACCACATTTCCACTCGGATTGGAAAGGAAAGCTGTCTCATCCACATCTAACCAGCAGTGAGGTGAAGCTTGGTCTGTGAGGCATTTCTGGTTACAGAGCCCATTGGCTCTGATGGCAGAACACCCAGACACTGCGCAGACACTGTGCTAGAAGGAGCTCAGAGTAAATCACCACACACCAGAGGAGCTGATATGGAGCTGAGTGCTGGTAGAGATCCCCCCACAATAGGAAAGCCAGCTGGAGCAAACTGTCAGATCTCTGAGTGGTTTAACAAGCACCTCACCAGCCTGTCCCCTTTGTCACCCCACGGTGTCACAGAGCAGCCCCCAAACCCTCGCTAGCTCCGCTCTCTGCCATCACTGCACGAACTCCTCTCAATAACAGACACTAATTACCACACCCGGGCCAGCAATAAGCCTTTATTTGCATGGCATAAGTGGCAAATTCAAGTAGTTTCCTGTTCTCTACCAACATCCTGTTGCCACATCTACTCCTCCAGGAAACTGCAACACCGAGCAAGAGAATTTGGCGTCCCACAGAACAGCTCTGATGCCAAATGGCCAGCGGAGCAGTTACGGGGAGCTTGCTTACAAAGACAACAAGCCCATTAATCTGGTTGTCATTTATGCTCTCAGTGATTCAGTGCAAGGCTGCCTATCATGTTTTCTGGAGAGAGGGGGGGTAAAAAAAAAGCAAACAGCATTATTTTGATTTGTTACCAGGACAGATGCTCTACAGTGAGTACGCTCACACAGCTGGCACCAAAGTAACTAAGATATGAATTACTACAGATTTCATCATTTTTAGTCCTCACTTTCAGGAAAGCAAAAACTTTCACACTCATTCATCCTCTAGATTTATATGAAAACACAACAGTACCCACAGGAAGGATCCCACAGTCACCTAAGGATACATGCCATGATTAAGCGTTTGCTAGCACAAAGAAGTTACACCAGCACAACTTGAATCCACATTTATGACTTTATAGCTGAGACTCCATACAAAACCGTACAAGACAAGTGTGGCATGTTCTTGTTAGATTAATCTTTTCATAATCAACACATCAGCTAAGCTGAACCAAGCCTGGTTTAAAAGAATCCATAAGGATACACACTGAGTTTTGCATAACCTTAGTTTATATTCACAACCTGACTTACAGCACAGCTATTTTTAAATCAACAAATTGAGCAGCAGTTTCACATGAGAGAAACTTTTCCTTAAACCTTTAATATAACTCATGACAAATTGAGCTGCTTAGCCAAAAATTATTACTTGACATGAACTCCATAATTAAAATCAGGTAATCCTTTATCACATCTTGCTGTGCAACAAAAAAAACCTGTTCTCAAAGACAGTCTTTGAAATTAAGTAAGAGCATGAAAAATACAAGATGAAGCACTAAGAAGGCAAATCTTTAAAGGATTTCTAGCAAAACCACCATCCACAAGTTGTAGCACAGCAAAAAATGTATTTCAAACAAACAACAACAAAAAAATAGTTGCGAATGCAGATAACGCAATGTTTAAGAAGCAAAACTACCTTAGGAGTTACCAGAGACAACATAAATATGCAGCATTTCAGAAACAACTAGTTCTGCAGTCGTGGTTATGTGGTCAAAGCATTTCCTTGGTGTGTGTACACGGGGTGTGCAGCTGCCCCCAGATGTAAGGACACCCTCCCTCATACCCACCGTGATGGCATCGCTCCAACCACAAGAATGGAGCTCGAGTGGTTGGTGAGGTCACCAAAACACTGCAGTGCATTGTGCACATCTCCATTTTTCTAGAATATGGCATTTTTTTAAACTTGAATTAGTGCCTCAGGTTTCTGGCTAACAGACTGTACAGCCACATCCCTAAGAAATTGGATCTAACTCTCCATTTTCTAGTTACTAAACCCCAGTTGCTGAGACACCCCCACTACCCAAACACCGAAGGGAACTTGTGTACTTACAACATGGAAAGATTAATGCACGTGTAAAATTCTGCAGGATCAGCACCTTGGTGTGTGGTCAGAGTATTGGACTATTTATTTTTGTCAAGTTTATTGAGCACCTAGAAAAATTCCATTATAAATAAAGCAGCATGCTCTTAATAAAACTTGACATGCATGGTAAGTTTTCAATTTATAATGGGGCTTATATCTATATTTTTTTTAATTTTAACTCTATGCTTTAATTTGATTTCATACATCCATATATTTACTTCCCTTGTATTTATTCTCAAACTAAAAAAGCTCCTCCATTTATTTCCTAAATGCTAAAAGAACTACAGGTTTAAAAACTTGTTTTTATGCTTAGAAAGCTCATACTGAAAGAATCCATTTACACTGAAAAACACCAACTTCAGGCTCCATTAGTTACGCTACTGCAAAAATTCTAAATGGTCACAGAAGCAATAAGCAAATATCCCATGAAACATTCCCAGACAAGCATCATTTTCCAATCTATTGAGCTCACAGTTCAAAAAGCTCAAGTGCTATTATCAGGCTATGCTTAAGCAACATTTGCAGGTTTTAGTCAATAGAACTTTTGTATTTAGGAGCATCTGAAGACCTGACTCATAGCTACTTAAAATTCAGGTTAGCAAGTTTAACTTTCAACTGTTAGTTCCTTCTGTTCTGGAGGATAAAATAAATAAATAACCAAACAAATGCTTATTGTAGTTACTGGAAGTGCCTAACTTGTTATTGCTAATTATTTTTAAAACTGAGTCAATTCTGAAGACAACAAAGCAAAAGTTAATAATTCATCATTAACCTGATCCTGTAAACACCTGATTACACCGTAAATTTGAAGAAATTACTGTCTTCAACAGGAAAAATTACTCCAGTTAATGGTTCCTGCTCTATCTTACACTTTTTCTGGCATCAATAGTTTTTAAAATCTAGTGCATATTCTCCTGGTAGTTTTGAGTTCCTCTCTTTCTTATAGAAAAATACCCAGATATTTATCTATAGATTTCCAGCTCCCACCAGCACAGCTAAAAAAACATCACAAGCTATAAAAAGAGTTTCTAGCAAATCCTTAATTTGATTTGAAGCACTTATTTTTGATGTAAGTACTTCCATCATTTCATCTTGATTTATATTTGTAATGTCTGCTGTAGTGTGGCACTTATTAATTAAACTGATTAAGGATCTTCAGCTGTACCATAGGCCCTCCACTCTTCCACCCACTTTGTTCCTAACTGTCATTAACCTCTAGGAAATGTCCTCTTTGTTGGTTATTATTGTTTAATTACACGGTATAGTTATGTCATCACATCTGTGAAATACAACCTCCCATAACAACACAGCTGTGGAATATGATACTCCTGCCCAGCAGTAAAATCCTGGTTACAGGAGATAATCCACACACACCACGTTGATGGAGGAAGAGATACAAAGCTTTTCAAAAGCCCTTGATTTTGAGTAGGGCTGTTGAGACAGGAGGCAAGTACAGACTTCAAGAGAGGTCTCAAAATCCCCCTTTCCTCCCTTCCCCACCCCTCCCGACATGATCTTCTGTACATTTCAGGAACTACTTCTAAACTTAGAAAACATAGAAAAGAGAAGTTTTATACAGAAATAGTAAAATGAGGAGGAACCTTAGAAAACAGAATTTATGAGCTCAGCATCTATTTTTTAGCAAATAGTATGAACTACAACTGAAAGACACTTTTTCCTGGAACCCTCTGCTTCCATTCATGATCTCATGATGCACAAGCACTTCCTTTGCTTGTAATGTAACAGCAGCAGTGACTGCAGTGGTCCAAAGAAAACAGCACTTTGCACATCTCTGCCATCCTTTACAGGTGTGGGGGGTAAAAAAAGGAAGGACAACCATTCAAACAACTGGTTCTTAGAATATTACCAGCAAGAGCTCCCCACATCACAAGGACCTCCCTCTAAAACACTGAATGGAATGATCATTAATTCCTAAAATTTAATATAAACTGTACATCCTGCTGGTACAGGGAGAAGGTGTGGCTGTATCAAACAGGGCAGGAGTGTTACCATAATATGCAGAGAATGTTGTGTAAAGTCTGTGTACTACAACCTGTCCTCACTTTGTCCTCCTTCTGACATCAGCTGGCAGTAAGCACACAGGCTTCTCTACAGAAAAGAGATGGCACTTTGTGTTTACCAGAGAGGAGATTTTTGTGTGTGTGTGTGTGGAGAAGGTGACTTAGAGGGAATTGTCTGATTTTTCAAGAGTAGAGATAACGAGATACCAGCAGAGTTTCAAGGCTCAATCAAGACTGTGTACACCAAGCTTCAGCGAGATTTTCTTTTTCCTGGTCTGGGTTACAAACCCTTGACTGGCCAGTAAGGAGTTGTTTACCTGACAGAAGCAAGGGGGCAAATTCCTCTAGATTGATGCAAAACATTTTCCTACTCTGGAAGTCAGAAAGGGAGGAGCACCAAGTTTATTTATGTAGCTCAAACAGCAGCCAAGCTAGGAGGATGCCTTCTTGTGTAGAGTTCATAAGTGTACATTAAACTCCTCCCTTTAAAGGGATGCAGAAGGAAAATTGCCATTCCCACTCCAGGAGTCAGGAGCAAAGGGGACAGAAATAAGCAACGAGGTTGCTGCTTGACATAGTTTTCTGTCACAATGCTTATGATTAACCAAGTGAAGAAACAGAATGACAGGGAGGAGAGAGCTTGCACAGACACCAGAGCCAGAGGGAATGACAACAGAAGTGCCCAGGGCTTCGGGTGGTCTTGTTTTACAAAGCCAGATTAATTACACAGACACTAAAGGACATCTCTTTCAGAAAATGAAACACATTACAAACCAAAACGCCTCAGAGAGTGAGCAGCTAGGGAGCTATAACTAAATTACTAAGTACAAAATGAAGCAGCCTGCAGAGGAAATGAGTAATTAAAAAACCCTCCCCTGAGCGACAGGCTGGCGAGAGAGGGATAACTCTGGGACCCTGGTGCTGGAGGTAAACAGTACCAAAGCCAAAACGTGACAGATGAAAACAGATGTTTTATACAAACAACAAACCCCCAACCTCCTGCCTTTAGAGCACGTTTCCACTCAGAGAGGGCATTAGGCACAGTCTGCCTGGTACAACCCGAGGAGATGCACACAGGAATTACATCACCCACCGCTACCACGCTGCTGCCCTGGGGTGAAGCACTGCAGTCGCTGGACAGTACTCAGCAACCATAAACAATGTTTTCAGAGGAAGAAATAGCTTAACATCAACCTCGTTCTTCTTTCTGCAAGAGAGTTTAATAGAGCACAGACCCTGGCAGCACAGCAATCCCTTCTGCACCCCTCTCCCCTTCCTTAAGGAAGCAAAGACACATTGGGCACCTGCTGTCCTGGTGAGCAGCATCACTCCCAGCCAGGCCTGACTCCTTTCTTCTGCTGCTCCAGAGAGACACCAGGAACAACACCTAACTTGCCAACCCTTAAGTAAGCACTCTGGCAAAGTGGTTTCCAACTTTTTCCACTAGATCTTTTCCAAGGAAGACAAGCCTTGGGTGTAGCAAGTTTTAGCCTACTGAGAGCCCTTCCTTCTTCTCTGTCTTTCTGAAGCCCTTAAGGGCCCCCACTTGAACATGAGTCTGTCTGCAGACAGGCACAGAGGATGATGACCATGGGGGACACCCTGCAGCGAGGGGCTCACATTTCTTCACACTTTTCCCCCAGACATGGTTCCCTTAGAGGGAGCAGCCCCAGTCCCAATGAACATCATCCCTTTTTCAGCCACGGACGGTAGCAAGGCCAGGAAGGTGAGGACATCCCTTGCTGATGCTCAAGTTGTCAACAGGCAGATGTCCCTCACCACCACCTCAAGTCCTCCACCAGGTGAGTGTCTCTCAACCACTGTGACCAACTTCAAGTGAGGGGACCTTCACTGTCCCTTCAGGCTCTCTGTGACCAGGGGGATCCCTCGCCGCTATCTCAAGCCCTCCACCTTCTTCAGAGGCAGACCCTCACCATCCTCTCAGACCCCTGGAGGGCAGGGGGATCCTCGACCCCTGTTTCCTTCATCAGCTGTGGCCCCTCTCCATCACCTCAGGCCCTTCTCCTGGCAGACCCACATCCCCTGCATGGGACACCGGCAGCTCACCGTCCACTCGGTGGGGCGAGGGACCCCTCACCGTCCCCTGCTGGAAGGAGCTCCCGCTCCGCCCAGCCCCACGTCCCCTCCCCGGGACAGAGGGTCCCTCTCCGCCCCCCGGGGCCGTTCCTGCCCTGCGGAGCGAGCCCGGCCCCGCCGCCCCCGGCCCCCGGCACTCACTGCGGCGGGAGCTGCAGGGCCGGGCCGCCGCGGCGCTGGAAGGCGCCGTCCACGAAGACGCCGTTCTTGCCGAGGCAGCGCAGGTAGAAGTGCGGCTCCTGGAAGCTGAGCTGCAGGTGCCGCCGCGAGATGAAGCTGGAGTGCCCCATGTTGACGTCCACCGAGCCCTGCGAGGAGTTGCGGCCTATGGTGACGGCCGGCTGCCGCATGAGGAACTCGAACTCGCGGCCCTGCANGCGGTTAAACCGCTCTGTGCCGGCCCCGGGGCCGCATCGCCGCACAAACAACCCCCCGAGCCGCGGGGATGCCCCCGCCGCCAGTCGATCGGCTCCGGGCTTGCTGTGGGCAGGGGCAGGTCCACGCCACGGCCCGGTTCTGGTCACTGATATCGGCTCCGGTGGGTGGGCGTTTTGTGCCCCTCCCTGG
>VZTH01010933.1:92931-219746 GCA_013397815.1 Aleadryas rufinucha
TCCTTTTTAGGCATCACAGTCCTTCCTTGTGCAAATCTGCTTTTCTTCCACCCCAAGCCCAACCTCCAGCTGGCAGCACCATGCTGCACTTTCCTTAGAGGAAACCCTGGAGAAACACACGCACGTTTGCCAGCAGACACAGCACCCAGGTGCTGAGGCTGTCCTTGTGACTCTGGCTTTTGCTCCTTCCATCCAGCATTGCCAAAGGCAGGTCCTGGCAGCAGGTCCTGCAGGAGGTGGATGTGCCTCTGCTGAGAACAGCTGTCTGTGCCAGAGGCCAGCCTCCCAGCCACGCTGAGCGTGCAGTTTGTTTCCCAGGGCTTGATTTAGCACATCATTTTCTGTTAAAACAGCCAGTGGCCAAGCTGACTAACGCATCCATCTGCTCAGAGTCTGTCCGGCTCCTCCACGGGAAGGGCTGCTCCCACCAAATCCTTTCCAGCCATTACAAACAGCTCCCCCTCCACCTCCAGCGCTCTTGGGTGACTGAAATCCTTCACTCAGACACTCGCAAATCCCACCCTGCTTTCCTCCTGTGCTGACACAGGGCTTTGTCTGCTCCGTTGCTGGTGCAAGACATTTCATCAGCACAAATGGGGGCACTGAAAATTACTGGTGAGAGCAGGAGATGATGATTTTTGCTCATCCTTTGTCAGTGAAAACATTCCTCAAGCATCCAACACTCCTAGATATTCCCATACAACACAGAAAGGGACTGTTATAAGGAAGATATGCATTTCCCAAGACTATTAATGAATCTTCCCATGAGGCTGTTGTTGGGATCAGGCATCATGGACACATTCAATAGATGTGTAGAGGTGTGACTCAGGGATGTGTCTCAGTGGTGAGCCTGGCAGTGCTGGATTAATGATTGGACTCCATGATCCTAAAGGTCTTTTTCAACCTAAATAATTCTACAATTCTATGACCCTCTCTGTTGGAAGCTGCTCTTGAGCTTGATCTTGGAAAACAGAGAACTGAGGGGAACAAACTTCAGATTTCCCCAGGAGTACAAGGTTTCTTAGATAACTCCATGTGATATAGGTATAACTACACCCTTTATTTCTCATGTCCCTTTCTAGCCAGATTTAGGTCAGGAAAGAAGCCTGTGAGATGTTTATTCATTCCTGGCAGTGAACTGGGCGATTTTTCTGCTCTGTTAACATTGCAAGGTCTCATGATTGACATATTTCAATACCAAATGGCCCAGGCCAAAGCACTTGGCACTGACACACTCTGCCCCTCCAGCCAAAGGACGCTGGTGAGTCACGAGGAGCACAGTGGGATTTCTCCCCATCTGGGACTCCTGCGATCTCCTTTCCCTTCCCCAGTCTCACAGGTCAGTTTTGGAGGCACACAAAATTGGGCCAAACCTGGGCTTTCTCTTAGTTTTCTCAGCAAAGCTCCCTCTTCACACTGAGCCAGAGACGGGCTGGTCCTCAACATTATTCTAGCAGTTATTTTAATAAAAAGGTGGCAGCTGGAAGTCTGAGAAGGATGGGAGCCAGGCACCTTAAGAAATGATAATTGCAGACTTGGAGCAGTGCTAAGAGTTAACAGAGAGATGTTTAATCCAATTCTCAGCTTCTATTTTAGGATCCTTTTAACTTTCAAAATCAAAAAAAAAGGAAGAGGGGAAGGGAAGAAAAAAATAATCTCCATCACAGTGCAATTTCTTAAGCTTGTTCACAGCCCAAAGGTGAATTTTTGTTCATGTGAGGAGTTTGAAGGAAATCCATTCAGCTGTTTCAGAGGTTTCAGAGCATGAAAGCAACATCTGGTTCAAAAATCAAAAATAAAGAGAAATTCCCTTTGCTCATCAGAATCAAAATGGGTTTTGGTTTCACACCTCTGATTTGGTGTATCTTGAGCTGTCCCCTGGAGAAAGGTGGCCATTTCTGCATTGATTTGAAGGGGATGAAATTGTGTTGCAACCCCCACAAAAAATTGTGGTCAGCCAGACAGGAGGGCAGGTGATACTCACACTCCCACTCCCATCCAGTCCATCACAACACGGGCCATGGCCCCTAAATTGCCAATTTAATTCACTGCACGGAGGTTCCCCGAAGCCTTCTGCCTCCTTTGGGTTTTTTTTTTGGGTTGTGGTGTGATTTTTGGAGCGTGGCTTGCTGTGCTCTGCGCTGCGCTATAGATGGCACTGCAGGATGGAAATTGCAGCCTCTTTGCTCTGGAATAACAACCCTGGGCTGCGGTGGCTCCTGCAGCTTGTCCCGGCGGAGGAAACCAGCTCACATCGCTAATTTCTGCAGCTCTGCCTGCAAATTTCACTCCGTTTTTTTACCTGGTTATTAATAACAACACAAACATGACCCCCAGAATAGAGGGCAAACATGACAAGGAAGCTCTCTGTAAATTAAAAAACCACACAAATGCTCAAAATCCACTGGCAAATTCAGCCATCATGTTGCAACACAGGAATATTTTGCATTTCAAAGGAGGCAGGCAGTTGATTTCTCTGCATCACATCTATGATAAGACTCTGCCTGTACTGAAGTTCTGCTGCTGTAAATGAAAGCATGAACCCTCTCATCGTCCCATCGGTGTTTATAAGGACACTAAAATCTCCCCAAATCTAACCATGTGCAGCAAATTCTTCTGCTCTCTTTGTAGAGTTCCCTGGAGTTCTGGGACTAAAAGTAAGAAAAGAAGCAAAATCCAGCTCAGGTCTGCAGTAGGAGACGCAGTGCTGGCAGGAATAGGGATGCTACAGAGGAGATCAGGATGGGAAGTGAAGAATATCATAAGCAATTACAGCAAAATGCTTTTGGAAAATCCCTCCAGGTACCCAGGTGCATCTGTCGATGCTTAAACACCTTCAGAAATCTGGCCACCAGCCTGCTGCTCCAGATGTTAAAAAAACCTCCAGCAATCAGGGAAGAGTAAAAGGTGTAAGAAAGACAAATTCCTTTTGCCACTGGCAAAATGAAAGAAAAACGTGACTATTTTAAGGATTTGTGTGGAGAAAACGGCAGACAATAAATACCAGGAGCTGTCCTTGTCTTCCTTTGGAAAATGAAGGTGGAGGAGGATTAGGGACCTGCAGAACTTTGTTGTTTCATTTCAATGAACTATCCAAGAGCTCCCATCCCCCTGTGCCCTCCCAGGACCGGATGGATGGACCACTGTAGCCCTCTCTGACAAGGAGCTGTGCAGCACTTCTCTCTTACAGGAGCTTAATGTGATTTTACACATCAAGAGGATTCAAATGACAAGAATGAAGGGCAGTACCCAACCTCATGGTTTGAGATTCTGAGGAAATGATGTCCTGGCACATCCATCAGACTGTTCTGCTGTCAAGAGAACTCCCAACTCTGGAAGATGAGTGTGTTTTTCTTTTACAGTGTTGGAGAAAAAAAAAAAAAGGCAGGAAAAGAAGAAAAGCGTCTGTCCTCAAGCCTAACTACTACATAAATGTAACTTTGAGATGAGACACAGCCAGCTACACGAGATGAGGGCACAAGTGCACCCAGCTCTGTCTGAAGGCACGCGAGTGGGGTGAAGCCTGCACTGTGTGCAAGCAGACCTGGGACTCTGCAGAGCACAGCAGGAGGGACAAAATGAAAGGCTGAAGGAAGATTCATTCCTTGCCAGCAGCATATGTAGACTTTGTGTGCCAATCCCTGAGCATTCATCTCGGAGAAGCAGATGCAGACGTGAGTGAGAGGGAGCAAAGTGTAAATCTGAGCCTGCATGGAAGGAAGGACCACGGTGAGGATATTTGCTAAGCACAGGGCTGGGGGGATGCAGGGATGCAGATGCTGATGTTGCCCAGGCAACACTCACTTTTGCAAGGCGCCCCTTTGTCTCTCCTGATTTTTAAGTGTGGTTCTCACTCTAAAATGCAGATTCTCCAAGCTGTTAATAAGACTTATTATCTCCTAATGCTCTTCCCCTGTTTCTTTTCAGAGGCTGTTTGCATCAGCGCTGCTTGTGACTGGGTAACACAGGAAATTAGGAGCAGCTCCACAGCTGTGGCTGCACAGGATGGGAGAGGAGATCTCTGGAGAGAGGCAGAGGCGAGAATTGGTGCTGGGGTGGTGGGTGCAAGACCCACTGAGCTGCATTTCCCACCCCACTGAGCAAACTGTGGCTGTGGAGCCAGCAGGATCTAGGGCAAGGATGAGCCTTTACCAGAAACCTTGAGTTTATCCTTCATAAAGTCTTTTTTCCAACTTTCTGAGCCCTGATAAAGTTGCATATGGTGTCGCTGCTATTGCTGTGCACTGACTGCAGGGCTTCACACCCAGAGCACAAGATTTAGAGCTGCACTATCCCCAGGCTACATTTGTGTGCCGTGGCCAGCATTTGCTCCCCCCAGATTGCATTCAAAACTCAGGGCTGACATCTCCCAGGAAGCGCTGGGGACAGTCAGTGTTTTCCCACTGTGTCTCATTCCCCAGGATGTTGTACCCTGGTTTTGCACTAATTGTAAGATGCCAATCCCATTATTATGGAGCAAAATTGCCAAGTGCTGGAAAGAGCACAACAAAAACTGCTGGAGTGGTAAGGTGGAAATAATACCTGCTCTGTGTGGGAGGCCTGGATATCCTAGTTGGACATGGCTAAAGTCAGTAAGGTGGAGTGAGGAGAGCAAGACATCGTGAGTGGGATGAAATTACCCTTCCTGATGAAGGGGCAGGCAGGAGATACACAGGATAAATTGTCTCTCTGCACCTTCCAACCAGAAAACAGGACTCAAACACAGTGAGAGAGGAATCACAAGATTCCTCATCACAAGCAAGCAAGAAACCTCATCTCCAAGTGTGGAGGTGGCACAGGAAGAAGTGGGGCAGCTGCAGAGATGTATTTGCATTTGGAGTGGGGAAGGAGGAAGGCAGAGCAAAGGCAGGAGCTTTGCTGCCTTGAGAAAAGCCCCCAGATTTCTTCTTCACCCCAGCCCAGGTGGCTGCCGTGACCCCACAAGCCCAACAGCCCCTTCAGGCAACGTGACCTGCCCCGTGTGGGGGACAGAGCTGGCAGCAGCCAACTTGTTTTCTTTGTTACGTAGCATTTGGTCGCCCTATTTTGCTGCTTTCCCTTTGACGCAATGAGCCTGTGGGGAATAAAGCTCAGTGGGAGATTGCTTACGTGGTTTCTAACCCATTAGTTTCTTTTATTGGCTGTTGCCTCAATAAAAAAAGAAAAAGAAGAAGAAGAAAATCAAGGAAAAGTAGTTCAAGGTGTGAAAAATTCACGTGGCAGAAAAGATATAAAAAGTTATCGGCTCTGTCCCCCTTGGCTCCAGCCTCAATCTTATCACCATGCTGTGTATTTATCCTTCTATTATTACACATAATGACAAGGAAATTCTAGCGAGTTCTATGCAAAACCCAGCCCGCTCCTCTCCCCTCCACAACGAGAAACCAGCCTGGCTTGAGCTCACATCGTTGGCATCTGATTTCAGCCTAGCAGGGTGTTTCAATACCAATAAACATCTTGTTTTCGTGTGAAGAGCCGCTTCAGCTACATTCTTTCCCATCTTTTGTGAGCATCCAAGGCTCCGTGTAAAACTTTTTATTGATCACATAAATAGCAGCTCTGCTTCCCTACAGGCCCCGTCTCCACAAAGTGTTTTGATATCTGGAGAATGAAAGGTTCAATAGAAAACTGATTCCCTCGGCTTCCTGGGACTCTGAACACAGGGCTGCTGCTTTCTGCTCTCCTTGGCAGAGCGGGGTCTGGGGAGGAGAGTGAGGGAGCAGGGAGAGAAAGGTTTGGCTTGTTCTGGCTGTGTGTGAGGCGGTTTATACACAGACACACTTTGTCTGCAACAAAGGCAGAAGTAAAGCCACTGTGCAAAGAGCTGGGAGCAATCATTAAAGATTTAATTGGTCTGAAAGCTTCCTGAAATACTAAGGAGAGACCTAAACCACGCAACTTGGAGCAGGAAGCCTCCCAAGCTGGAAAGCACGGGTGGCTTTGCTGCTTAGGGACACTGGTACCGTGTGGTGGGCAGTCACTTGCCCTGCTGCCGTGCTAAAGAATTCCTCAGGGATGAGATGCCCTGGCCCTACTGGTGAGGAGCAGCTCCTTCACATCCCTGGAGAAGCTGTCTCATGTCTCACAAGCAGAGACTGAGACCTCTCCCTGCATTCCTGCAAGGCACTGCTGAGATACGGCAAAGGACTGCCCCGAAATCCAAACCCCAGACGAGATCCGTCCCATCCACGTCCTGGCTGTCAGAGCCATTGCACCGTCACCTTTTGTGCAAATGAAATACAAAACCTCTTCAGCTGCAGCCATGCAGAGCTCACGGGGAGGAAGATTAATGGGAGCTACAGGGGAGCCTCATCAGTCCTTGTTGAGGAGTCAGAAATCCCAATCGAAGCCTGCCGTGACTCATGGCTGTGCGCTGGCACAAATTCGACCTCGTTTGGATAACGAAGGGCAGATCCTGTTTGGAGCCGTCTCAGAAAGCCTCCGTGACTGTGTGTTTATCACACCAGGCTGAAAGGGTGCTGGGGATTTGCTGACCTTGCTGCTTGCAGGTGGCAGAGTGTGACAGCCCCGGGGCCAGCCGGGCTGTGCCGGTGGCTCCTGGAAGAGCCACGATGGCAGAGGCAGTGCCTGAAGCTCTCAGTGGCTGGAGGGGCCCAGCCCAGCCCAGCAGCCTGGGGCTGAGCCACCAGCAGATGCCCTTGGCAGCTGTAAAGGCTCCCCTCAGCTCAGATGCTGCCCTCTCAATTAATTTGAATAGTAATTACTAGAGACCCACATGCCTTGGGGGAAGGGAGGGTTTGAGTTGTCTGTGCTCAGCTCTTGGGGCCAGAGGACAGACTCATCCCTGTCTCCTGAGGTCCTACCAGGTCCTCTCTGGTGACCCTGTATTAAACTCTCCTTGTCCATGGGGAGAAAGATACTGAAGTATTTGCAGGCTGGAATTGTGTGGCCAAGCCAAAATCTCACACCTGTTTCACCTTAAGTACCTAATCCTGAGTACTCAGAAACCACTTTTCAAAGCCTCACCTACAAGAGGGGACAATGGTGGCTTTTGGGGTTTTTGGTTTTCTTTGCAATGAGAAATTTTTGGGATTTTCAATGGCTTTTCTTACAGGGAAAATCCACTTGCAAACTCAAAGGTGAAGCTTGTTCCCACACCAGTGTGTTCTCTCCTCTGCTTCTCATATAACTTTATTTGTGGGTTGGTGATAATGAGAATTCCACTGCTATTGATTTTTTTAAAAACATATATAACTCTGAAACACTGTAGATATTGCATGGACTTTGGAACAAGATAAGAAGAGGTAATCACATTCACAGTATCTCAAGCCCTTTAATTAATCTGGACAGCATATTCTAGCTCTATTCCTAGAGCAGACTGACTACCTCTCCTGAATATTCTCATTTTTTATGCAAATGCATAGATACTGGAGGTAATTCAGCACCCCACAGGGATCTAACTTGCAACACATTATTTTTATGAGAAAATTGTCATAGCCCTGCTTGTTTGAGACTGACTGCTGCACAGCTCTGTGGAATGGGCTGGAAAACAGAGAAATACAGGCTTGACTTCTGCTAAAATAGTGAACAGTCTCCCTTTCTCAGAACAACCTTAAGATGAAGCAAAACTGTCAAGCTGTGAGAATGTACTGCAGAGGGAAAATAATAGGGATCAGAAAATGAGAGGGTTGTGGTCCAGCTTCCCAGAGACCTAATTCTGCAAGAATTGTCCCTGTGTGTTTGTTCTGGGGGTTCAAAAGACTCTGGGACCCCAACTGCCCCATGATCTCCTGGGAATGGCTCCTGGAGGGTGAGCTGGTGCAGCCAAGGCAGTGCCCTGAGCTCTGGTCTGCAGAGCCCACTGCTGCCTCGCTGCTCTGGTGAAATCAATGGATTAAATGAGCACAAATGAGGCTGGAGCTGGCTCCTTGTGCTGGGGTAAGGCAGTGTGGAAGCTGGCCCCGATACATCCATCTGAAGCCCTGTATTGAATCGCAGCTGACAGCTCCAATAACGATAATAGATATGGCCAGAGCTGCCTCCTATTTGGAGGAGGCCAGGTTCCTCCTCGCTGCTCTCAGGCAGGCTCACCACGCTGCCAGCTCTCGTCTCCCGGGCATTCTGAAGGGTCCAAAGGCAAACCCTGCTCCTCACGCTGCCAAAACCCAAAAGGATGACAGACAACGGCCTGGCTGCCCCACACAGTCAATCCAAGTCCTCACTGAGGTTTTTGCAGGAATCCCTCCAGGCTCAGAGCCTTGCTAGCACCCTGGGGCATCCCAGGATTCACCTTTATTTTAATCTAAAATTTCCCTGGCTTGGCCTACCATAAGAAATGGTACCAGTGGGATGCCATCAGCACATCCCACGAACCTCTTCTCCAAGCAGAGGCTGCTGCTGCAGATCCAGCCAGCTCCCAGCCCACAGAGCCAAGGACAAGTGCCAAGGACGCCGAGTGGATCCGGGGACACGCTGTGGACGTGGCTATTTCTGAACTTGCAAAGCCAGGCTAAGCTGACCCAAAGCTCAGTGACATAAAGTCAAGCCACATCAACATGAAAGGCCTCAAGAAAGAAATAAAAAAATCATGCAAAAAACTTCAAGCATCTGGACTTCATTATGGCATTATCCATACACACATGCCGAAAATCCCTTCGGACGCTTCGCCCCTGCGGCCAGCCATGCTGAGTTAGCCGTGCCCAAGCCCTGCAGTGGGGTTTAGCAAGGCTCAGGTTTTATCCCATATCCCAACCCCTGCTGAGCTGGGGTTGTGTCACTAAACAAGCTGGGTCAGGTAGCAATAGAGTAGCTCAGGGATGTTTATAAAATAAAGGGAGATGAACCCTAAAGCAGAGGTCATGCCACGTGTCTGGGGAGCTAAGTCAGCAGGGAATAAATTGGGCTGCCTGCAGTAAGTGATGCTTCAGGGAGGAATAAAGCAGGGAAGCAGCTGGGACAGGTGCCTGTCCCTGCACAGGGTCCCCAGCACGTCCTGCTTCCCTGTGTTTATGCTGTGACTGTGAGCTCACCAGAGCAGCCTCAGGTTTTATGGTGTGTACACATTATTAGTGCTTCACGAGTAAATAATGTCATATTTCATTGTTTATTGCTGAAAATGCACAGGAAAAGGCTAAAGCCTGAAAAGCACAGGAAAATAATTTATGTGGGAGGAATGAATTTCCCATCATGTCAAACCACTGCCAGAATTTATCACGGTGCCCTTCAGTTTGGGTCTCTGTCCAACATTTTAAAGGTCTGCCTTTGTTGTACATAGAGGCACAGGGAAGCTGAAGGTTACTGGGAAGAGTGGGAATTGCTGCTGATGTTGGAGCAGGAGAGAGGAAAGCATAATGTGAAGGCTGCAAAGAGCCTTCCCCCACTTAACATGGAAAATTAAGAGCAGTGGCCACCAAGAACCATCCTGGTGAAGGGATGAAATGGCTGGAGGTTCAGTGGTGGCTCTTCTTGAAATGGATAAATCAGGATGGAGATGGACAAGGGCCACTGGCCGAACTGTTGGTAGTGATCAATATCTTAATTAACATCTGATTCCCACTCTCCACTCAGGCACTCAGCTCTGGTAACTCAGGTCACAGATGTAAGGATTTCTTGGGTGTGTAAGGATTGCAGGGTGAGGCCATGAAACTTCAGAGAAAGGTTTTGAAGCTGCTTTCCTTCCCACTGCTTTTGCCTTGAGAACCTGCCACACTGCTGGGCAGGAGCATCAGCCTGAGGGAATAATTGTGTTTCAAAGCTACTATTTCTGTCCCTGCCATTTATATGTGTCTTGTCAGATTTGCACCTGAATCCATCTCCGAGGTGTCGGTACCAACCAGCGTGGAACCACAGCCGGAGCGCTCTGGTGAGCACACGCCAAACTATTCTCCAAAACAAACTTCTCCCTTAATCAAAAGAACAGCTGGAACAGCCTGCTGTGGAAATAAGTCCCCGAAAGATTTGGGGCTTTGGGGCTGGAGATGTTCCTACCAGCCAAGCCAAGCATTTCTGCCTACAGGCCAGGTGCCTCCTGCCAGGGACAGGGAGCTGCTGTGGATAAGCCAGAAGCCAGAGGGGCACAAAATGGCATAAAAGCACAGAAGGATTCAATAAGTGTCTCCTGCTCCAGAGAAACCAGATGCCCAGTTTCTTGGGACTGGTGGACATTTTTCTGGTGGGACTCATCCTCTCCCATGCTTCTGTTGGGGATTTCCAGGCTCAGCGAGGTGAACATCACCACATCATCTAGTGACTGGTTAAACATTCAACCAGGCAAACTGAATGGGCAAGTCAGGCTGAGAGAAAGGATTTTACACCCAGACCTGAGATCAGAACTTGTGACGTCCCAGAGGACCTATCTGTGTGAGCCTCTGAGTTCAGATAAGCCAGTTCCAAGGACCCTTTGACCCTGGTCTGTGCCACTGAGTACTTTAAACTCCTTTGACCCCTCAGAATCTTTTCCAATCTGAAATAAAGAATGATGATCCAGCTTCTTTCTTTCTTTTTTTTTTGACAGACTATCTTAACACATACAAAAAAAAAAAAAGATTTATCACAGAGTGATTCAAACAACAAGCCTGTATTTCGCTCACGTAAGATAATTTTAGGGACTGGTTTTTAAAATAACAACAACAAAAAAAGCCTGACTTTAGGCTGAAACTTTAGATCCTGAGAAACTTCTGTTTAGAAAACTAAAGAGAAAAAGAACATACCAGGGTGCACTGACGTGTGATATGAAAATAACCCCAAGATAATCCTTTTCTAACTTTACAGGTTGCTGGGAGCAGATCAGGTAGCTGATGGAGGAAGTGGCAATTTGGAGACACTCCTATTTAGGTGGAAAGCATTGAACCCCAACCATCTTTGTTATCACACAGAGCCCTTTCCATGCACCTCCAGGTGTGACATCCCTGACATCAAACACTCTGGCACATCTTTGTCAGGAGGGCTGCCACATCTATCCCAGCCACCAAAGGGCAACTGCCCCGTGTCAGATGATGGAGGCAAGTGATCTGTGGCCTGAAAAACACACTGAGAAAGGATTCTGGTTTCATTTATTACAGATACTGGAGTCTCATGATCCCTACTAACTGTGTAACTCCAACCACAGTGGAGCTGGACCTGCTGAGCTAATGGGAGCAGGTCACCCCGTGGGAGGCTGCAGCGGTGGCAGGGACAGGGCTGGAGACATGACGTTATTCCTGCCTTGGGCACAATCTCAGGCACTGCTTTGCATAACAAAGTCCTTCACACACCCGATGATTTGTCACCGTCTAAAAGGTCCACTGCTCCGAATGAGTCAAGTGCCCTGACTTCACCGGGCTGTGACATCCCAGTGCAGAACTGACACCCCAAAGCAGAATTCTGACATCCCAAAGCAGGATTCTGCTGGGCACTGATGTGTGCAGACACTTCTTGGGATGAATTTGCCAAAATGATGGCGCAACAAAGCACCACTCTCATGCAGTGTCCCCATCAAAGCATCCTCCCTAAAATGTCCAGGAGAGAACATGATCTTACACCTTGTACTGGAAATACACCTCACCTACATTTGCATTTGTCCCTCACCTGTATTTGCATTTGTCTGGGATATTTGCTGTGTTCCCTTGTGGGATGGAACCTTCTCTTTCATTGCATTGTAGGTGAAATGTAATGGGTGGAGCTGGTGGGGTATTTTATTAAGTCTTAACTCATTCTAAAAGGCTAAAGAACCTCCAGCAGGCTTTTTGTATTGGATTGGGCAAAAGAATGCAGAGCTCAGAGTTAATTAGCCATCCAGATTTCATACAGCTTTTGTAGCTGTCATTTCTTGGAATGAAAAGAAATATAATGATATATTGCAAAGATTATGAAGGAAGATTGGGATATATCAGGGATATTACTTTAACTGAAAAAAACATCAGAAAAATGTCCCAGTTTCTGTGTAATTCCAAAGCTCAGTATATGGAACAAAACATCCAGGGGAATTAATTACGTTTTTGTTGAGGTTTTTTGTGAGCTTTTTAAATCCCAAGGAAATCTGTGTGCGGGAGGGTATCAGTCATCTATACACAGAACTGCATAAAGTATCATTAGAGAACCCTCCAAATACATTGATTTTTTTTCCCCCCCAGCAGTAGTGTATCAATATTCTCACCACGGAAAAAAAAAAATGTAACCTTCATTATGAAGTGTTTTTCTGTGGGTAACGAAACCACTGTGTATCAGGGAAAATAAATAGTTGCCTCCCCACATCTTCTGTCTGTGCAGAAAGTGAACTTCTTGCACTGCTGTAGCAGAAGAGCTCTGTAAGTTTAATGTATTGCCCCCTCCTCCCACCAGCAGCTGCCTTATCTCGCCTCATTTTACATTATCTGACCTTTTTTTCCTTTCTTTTAACCCTATGAAGGGAAGACTCCTGAGCTTTGCAGGCCAGGGCTGTGCTCATTTCCAGCCTAGCAGTTATTCGTGGCTGGATTATTCCCACTTGTCTCTGTGCCAACATCATAATTTGATTCAATAGCTCTTCTACCTGGCATTTATTCTCATGGCAACCTCCTTCCAGCCCAGCTATCATTTAGTCAGACTAAACAAACCCAGGGGTCTGGGGGCACCTCTCTAAAGGGGTGAGAAGTGCCACTGATATGCTGGGCCCCCCCTTAACTGCACTGCAGTGAGTCACTTGGTTCTAGCACTGGGCTGCTCTGAGTCAGGCACAGGAACAAGAAAATCTTATGGCCAGAACATAAAAACGTGTAATAGTGGACCTTGAACTGCAAAATCTTTGTTGTTGTTGCTGTTTTTTTCCTTCACTTCCTACCTGTTTGATTTATTCTGAGTATCCTTTCAATGCAGCTGTTCAGGCAGTGGAAAGTCTCTTGACATATAACTGGCTGGAAATATTAGCACTGTTGACTTCAAAAAGGAGGTTAGAGACAGCCTACAGTGAAGGCCCTGAGATATTCCCCTGGTTTGTTTCACCTATTTGTCCTCTTGAAAAATGAGCCTCAGTTACAAACTTGGGTTTTGTTTAGACTTACATTAAACAAAATGAATGTGGTAATATTACTCTTAACTGCTCTTTCAGAATATCTTGAATTACTTATCAACACTGAAGCTAAGTCCATGCCACTGCTTGCCAGTCTGGTGTTTCTCCAGTGCAGAAATCTGCCTTCTCCCATACAGAGATTAGCTGAGCTCTGTGTGATTAGCAGCAATTTTTATGATGTGTATCTAAAGAGTTTAAAGTACTCCATAATGACACAACTTCCCAGCAATATTTATACCCTGAGTAGCACTGCAGAGTCTCTACTGCTCCAGCCCTGGGAATCTAAAACAAATTCCCCAAAGTATCTCAGGAGAACCTCTTTCACTATCACACCTGAAAGTGAGTTAGACTTAAAGATTCAGATTTATCCAGCCTGGCCTTCCCTTTACCCATGCAGTCCTTTTCATCAGGAACACAAAATGTTACCTGCTGGGGCTTTTTTTCTTCCCCCCAATTGCTCTTTCTCTTCTGAATTGCTCATTCCTCTCCACACCTGTGCCCCAGTCATAATTGCTATTCCATGATGTTCTTCCAACCCTACGTCATTTGGTTTCACAGCTTGTGAAAGAAATACATTTTCTTCTATTTTTCTGCCCAGCCCCCGGTCATTATTGCACAAAAATCCTTCCTGCTCATCACACCTTGTTCACAGCCTGGATTAGCAGCACTCCCTTCGTTATGCTGCAAATAAAGCGTTGTTGTTTTGCTTTCCTGAAAGCCATTAATCCATTAATCTGAGCTTCTTAGGGGCATTAGAAATGGGAAAGCAGCTCAGTTCCCTTCTGAATTTGCTGCAAATTTTGGCTTTTTAACCTCTCAGCCTGTGACCATCCTGGTAACTCAGAGCCAACAGCTTAAATGACAAGGGGTGAGCATCGTGTGTGTCGTTGTCACCCATGGATGGGGCTCGGGATGTCACCAGCAGGGTGTTCCCAAAGCCATAATCGGGGGTTGTACCTTCTCACACCCCTGAGCCTCTGCTCCAGACACGTGGAGGGCTCCCCTAAACCCGTGGTGGGCTGCAGTGGACTTCAAAAGGCCCAGGAGAAGCAGAGGATGGGCATAAAACCTGTGGTGGTGAGGACTAAGACGTGATGAAGGACTTGGTAGGGTGAAGGGACAACTGTGCTGCACCCCCGAGCAGCTCAGGGGGCACCACATTTGGGGGTTTACAGTTTTAACAGAGTGCACATTTGGGCATAAACTGGCTCTGAGCTGGATTTACGTGTGAAAATCAGTCATTCACTCCTGGGTCATTGACTGTGCTTTGGCATGGATTAATCACCCAGGGTTTTTTCTGTTTACCCATCAGCTTTCTCGAGGGCATGGTGGGGTTGTGTTGTTTGTTTGAAGTCAATAGGCACAGTCCATTTGGCAGAGATCATCGGGTCACAATGCAAAACCACAGCAAGACTTTGCACCTCTGGTTTTTCATACAAATTTTCCCAGAGACTATAATTACCCTTAAAAATGACCCAAAGAGGACAAAAATTGAGGCTTATTTTTACTGTGGATGGAGAGCCCTACAGCAATCCTATTTCCTGAATAAACTGTGTTAACCTATTTCCCAACACAGTGAGCTGGGAACATTTGGTGCCCAGTAAACTCAGATTTCAAGGCTACGTCAAAATGGGCAAAGAGGAACCCTGGAGCACCAATCACTGCTGTGACCAGCTCCTGAAGGGAAAGCACCTCTGGAACCACATGCTCTTGCAACATCTCTGAATCAAGAAAGGCAGGACCCAGCACAGGCTCGGAGAGCTGTGTCATGAACTTGTCTGTTCACGTCAAACTAAAGCAGACTGTGTTTAGCACAAAATAATCTACAACTGCTCTGTCTCCAGAGGTCAGGGCAAAGGCCGGGCAAAGGTGAGATGAGATACAAATGCTGAGATAAGGCAGACGATGCTCCTTGGAGTGTGGACTGGGATCCACTGCTCAGTCAGGGCAGCATCAATCACAGCCACATCCTTGCAGACACAAGGCTTCTGACGCGCCAAAAAATGGAAACACCCACCTACCTGCATCCAGTGCAGATAGTAAACTCCCTGCTGAAGACAGCAGCTCTGCTAATGGGAAGGGATCTTCTCATTTTAGAGTTCTGAACAAAGCCCTAAAATTGCCGTAGTGCACATCTATGCAAACCCTAGAACCTCCTGCCCTGGCTTGATCCCCACTAACAAACAGCCCAGTTTTCTCCACATCCTTTCTCCTCTCAGCACACCCACACCTGCTCTTGCTTTTCAGCACCGTCCTTACTGGAGAGCTGTACAAAACTTGTGTTTTCCCCCTTCTTGTGCCTTTTCCCAGCTGCTGCAGAAGGGTGGGTGTGGGTTTTATTTGGGAGCCGTGAGTGGTGCTTTGGAAAAGGTGGCACTTGAACTGCTCACAGTCGTGGAGTGACAGCATTTCTCTTACATAACACATGGCCACAGGCCAGCAAACAAGGTGGGCTGGACTTCCACAGCCTTTACAGGGGACAAATTCCTGTCTCAATCAGAAGCTGCTTCTGACCCACCCCAGGCAGTGCTTGCACTTCTCAACACAGAAAGAGAGATATTTCAAACAAAATCTTAAATTCTGTCAAAGTTGATTCATCTGCCAGAAAAGATCTTGTCATACAATATATGAATAACCCTTTTCCTTCTCTTTTTCTTTTGTAAACCAGCTGTGACACCTGCTTTGGGATTTACCTTTTCATTGTAACCTGCTTTTATTTAGTTTGGTGCAGGAGCCCAGGGGCATGAGTCAATGGGAAGTCAGTTATTAGTTACAACAGGGAAACCAGCTGAAATGTTTGGCAACATATGCATTATATAACTTGAACCTTAGACAGGTTCAGTGAGGCAGTTGTCTGTCACATGAATGGTGTTTTTCAGATTAGCAGACTTTTCTACCTTTGCCTTCCACTCCTCCTCCTCCATGACAGAAGGAGGGCCCCTAAATCATATGACTGGATAAAAGAGATTGCACAGTGTGAAGGACAGAGGTGGGACAAACACGCCAAGGCAGAACATCAGAGCCAATTAGAGAAGAACTGAAATGAACCTCCTGCCTTCTTTCTCTACAGAGACATGGGCCCTTATACTTCTTTTCGTGGCCCTCCTGCTAGTGTGAGTAAAATATTCTTTATTGATTCTCTGCTCCTGCCATTTCTCTCTTCTTGCTATTGTTCACTTTCATGCAACTAATCTGCCAAAGAGCAAACAGTGGGTGTGATTTCCAGTTTCTCAGCATCTAACCAGGCTCTGGGATGTAGCAGAGAACTCTGAAGACTGTACAGGTGTGTGATCTTGCTCCAAGCTTTGGAGTGCTCCCACCCAGTTATGAGATTGCTGCTAAGCATCAAAGGAATAATTGAATAATAACGATGCCAGGTACTGGTTACCAGCAGGGTGCTGGTTTCAGTCAGGGTCCTGATCCATTAGGTTATTTCTTACAGACATCCAGCTGTGCCTCCCTGGCTGAGGCTGCTCTGCAGGCCAGCCAGCAGATGACCCTGCTGCACAGGTGGAGAGCAGCAGAAAGGCACCAGGAAAAGAATATTCATAGCATCAGTTTTTACTCCTCCTGGCTCTTTCCGTGGTGCCCAGGGTAAGATGCTCCCCCCTACAGGCACCTGGACCAGGAGGGGACCTTTGCAGGGGTTTGACCTGGATCCCGTGTCCCTCCTCACAGCCCCCCATGCTGGGGGAAGGAGTGGAGCCCAGAGCAAGGTCAGCCACCTGCTCCTGGCTTTCCAGACAAAATCCCAGAAACCCCGCTGGGGGTACAGCAGAGATGTACCCCCAGTGCTTCAGGGGAACCCTGCTAGTGAGGAAATGCTTTCCTTGGCTCTGCTGGTGCCATTCAGCACCGCAGCAGAGCAGGGCTGGTTACAAACCCCGTTGCTGGGACAGTGTCCCCACTGGCAGCCCCTGCCAGCCAGGCTGCCCTGACAAACTGGGCACTACTGACAAGCCCTGAGGCAGAGGCAGAGCACTGCCAGCCATAAACCCCAGAGACTGATGTGGTGCACACGAGCACAGCCCATTTGTCTGCCCTGGCAACGCTCCAGCCACGGCAGCTCTGCAAGCTCAGAAAGTTTCAGACATATTTTTCAAACCTTTTCCTGGGATTTGGATCACTCAAAGGCCAGTTTGGGGCTGACCCTTAAAAAAAACCCAAACAAACCAAAAGACATCAAAACCAAAAAAACCACCCTCAATCTTGATCCAAACTCTCATATTTCAGTAACTCTGTGGCCATCTAAGAGCGCTGGCTACCAGACTTCCACCTTCTGCAGACACTCGTAATGGCAAAAAGGGACTAAACCCAAATCTTTGTGCTCAGATATCAGAGTTAAAATACAAATTTCCCTACCCATCGACACAGAGAGGTTGTTTAGATGCTTCTTGTCCACCTGGGGCAACACTGTTCCAGTTCATAGATGAGGGAGTATCAGACATTTCTGGTGTACATCCATGGTAGGAAGAAGTAATGATTATTCTTTGGCTTTACATTGAATGGTCCTTTTCAGGCTGCAGAAAACCCTGACACGTTTTAGTTGTAGGAGTGTTAGACTACATTTTCCTGCCGTGTTTCAAGTGGTTTAAGCCTGTTTTCCTACAGTATTTCTGGGCTTTGTAGCCAGCCCAGCCTGACATTTCCTGGTCCTCCCGCAGCCCTGGCTACCTATAAACATTACAAATGAGAATCCACCAACATTTGATTGCTAGTACTGAATTAACCTTTGACAAAAAAGATTAAACATTGACAAAGTGGGCTCTGTGAAACCTTTCTTCACCTGAATCCACCCAGCTCCCCATTTTTCACCTGCCCTGTTTAGACCATAAAGTGGGATCTGCTTTTGTGCTCTGGCAGAAGCTGTACTGGGAGGAGACTGATCTCATTTGGGGTCCCCAGAATTCAAAAAAGCATTGCTAATTGTAAGGGAGAACCCCCCCTTAATTCTCAGCCTAGGTTTTGGCTTTTCAGATAAGCATCCCCAAGATCCTGCCTGAGCAGCTGCTGCCTCGTGGCCTGAAAAGGATCTCTGATAACATCCCCTGCCAAACCTTCTCCATTTTACATCCCTTCTGCAATGAACTGCTCACTTGGGAAGCTGCAGCTACTAACTAAAAACAAATATTTTGAAGAGCTCTTTCAACACAGCCAAAGACGAGCTTCAAAGGGCTGCAGCCCAGGCCCTTGTTGAGAAAGAGAAAGCCCTGAGGTGGAAGCAATAACTTTAGAGCTGCCAGGAAGGGTGCTTCAGAGGAGAGAAATCTGCAAGGCTGTCAATAAAATCTAAAGAGAAAACCATCAAGACAAGACTTCCACTGAGCTAACGCTGGACTAAGGGAGGGAGAACAATAAATGAAATTGAAGTGCAGTTTGACAAAAGCCCTGTTTGGGACATAATTTCCGGCATTGCTTTGATTTCTCTTCAATAAAAACGTGTAAGCTTGGTGTTCCTTCTTGCAGCTCCCTTTTCTGCCTCTCCTTTGGTAGGCAATGAGCTCCTCTCAGGACTTTTGCTAAAGACTTCAAGATGCTGTCTCCACAGGTGCTCTGGTGGAAACAATTGCTTTCACACCAAAGGGATCCCTCCCAAGCTCTGTGTGAGCCTTCCCGTGGTGATTAAGTAGTTTTTTACAGGGCAATTTTCACTTGGACTACTTTTATTCCACCTCCTGGATCAACCCCATCTCCCAAGGGGTGTTTGTTGCAGTCTCCAGGTTCAGGAGAGCTCGCAGCCCCAGTGCCACGGTGATGTAACACTGCTGTCTTTTCTGCCCCACAGATATGGGACCTGGCCATTTGGATTGTTCAAGAAGTTGGGCATTCCCGGGCCAAGACCTCTGCCTTTCTTTGGGACGTGCCTGGAATATCGCAAAGTGAGTGACTGAAGCCCTCCAGGCCCCAGCAGCCCCTGCCTTTGCTGGCACAGCCGTAGCTGAGCAGATACAGCGATGATAAGTTATCTCCAAACGCCAGCTCCTCTGTCACGCAGGGCTTGTGCAAAGGCCAGACTGGATAAGGCTCAGTGGCACAGACCAAGGGGCATCCCCAAAGGAGCACTCCTGGCTGGCTGATTTCCATCTGCCCTTTGCCAGCGCCCTGGCAAACAGCTCACTCAAAGCACGGCGTGTGTTTATGCTTCGTTGTGGCTTTGGAGGGAAGGAGAGCTCATAAAGCAGCTCTGAACATCAGTTTGGAGCTATTCCTCCCCACCCACTGTCTCCAGCATCATCCCCCCTCCACTGCAGCCTCTCTGTGATAATTCAGCACCGACTCTGCCAGAGCTCCAGGAGCATTCAGACAACACTCTCAGGCACAGGGGGGGATTTTTGGGGCTGTCCTGTGCAGGGCCAGGAGCTGGACTTGGATAATCCTTGTGGGTTTCAACTCAGGATAGTCCATGACAATTTTCAAATTGCTTTCCACAGGGTTTCCTGGAATTTGATAATGAGTGTTTCAAGAAATACGGGAAAGTCTGGGGGTGAGTATGAACCACTGATCTCTGTTTGAGTAAAACTGGAATCGGTACAAAGGGGAGAAAAAACTCATTAGGGAAGCTCCCTTTTCCCCACCTGCAGCCCTGGCAGTTCCAACAGGATGAGAACAGCAGTGACAGGGTGCTGCTGGAGGCTTACCTTGGAGCCTGGTGATGCAGGGCTGTGTCACTGCCACATCACACAGAAACTATTCTGACCGGTGCTGTGAAAAGCAGTTTAAATCTGGTAACAAAAGGCCCTCACCCACTCCTAACAAAATCATCAGCAGAACTGTTTACTTAAGCGGGGTCTGGAACTGGGAGGTTGGGTTCCTCTGGTTTACAAGCAGCAGAGGAATGTGAGTGACTCCCTCTGGAGCTGACCCAAAGACCTCCTCGTGCTGCCAATCCCCACCTGCTGCAACAGGAGCTGTTCTGCTCTAGACACCTCCTCCCATGGCTTTTATCACTGCTGTTATATCTTAGGCTACAACCTTGCACATCCTCTATGATGCATCCACTGGTCCCTACAGCAGCTTTAAAAAATGGAGTCTGGAAAAATGTATCTTTACACAAGTGGGGAGAGTGCACAGATCAGCTTAATCTACATCTGTTCCAGGAAAACATTCAGAACTGGCAGCTTAGAAAGACAAAAACAAGGGCTGAGTTTCATCTCCAAGGATGTCTCAGTGCTGTCAGCCCGAGTCTCCAGACACCCAACTCAAGAGCCTGAAAGGGGTCGAACAAGTTTCCTTCTAATACTGTAATGTGTTTAAGTGCCTGGAAAAACACAGAGAGTCAGGGGAGAAAGTGAAGACACTTGCTTCATTTAGTATCTGGTCCTTTGAGCAACTGAGCCCTGCTCATTTCCCAGTGAATTTGGAAGGCGTTTATGCCCCTTTATCATTTACAAAACCAGATGGGAAAAGGTCTGGGAGTCCTTTTCCATTTCTACTTTCTACATTTCTGTACTCAGACAACAGAGCAGCAGGGCTAGTGATGGAAGAACATTTGTTCAACACATTTTGTTTTGTGGGCATCATCCAAGCCTCACACTTCAGTTATCTGGGGTTATTTACCTGCCTCCTCTTCTCCCTCACCAGGATTTACGATGGCAGGCAACCCACACTGGCTGTCACAGACCCCCAGATCATCAAATCCGTGCTGGTTAAAGACTGCTACACCACCTTCACCAACAGGAGGGTAAGAGCAGAAGTGTTGTGATCTGCCACAGAGCCCAGGAAAAGTGCAGGAGGAGACAGGCATGCCCCAAGCATCCTTTGGGAACGAGTGGCTGCACTACAGGGATTGCTGAACACGGCCACTGCATGTCACTGTTCCCCTGCCTTAGAGCCTGGACTGCACACCCGGGCAGGCAGAGGGAGCACACAAAGTCTGTTCTCACACCTATAGATACAGATATATCTGTATGTATGGGTGACTGTGGGTCTGTGCGAGCATGCAGGAATCCACAGGGATGCACACGTGCCACCAGCTGGGGTGCAGGGATGGGACGTGGTGGGTACACACAGACAGGCAGGTGTTGGGCTGGTTTGACTTGTTTTGGGGCTGGGAATGGCACCTTCTCAGCTGTTTTACTGCAGGAAAGGGGATTATTTATGGATGTGTGTCTTGAGAGAGGCTGTTTGTCAGGCCACAGCCTGCTGCCAGCAGCAACGCCCCTGCAAGAGCCCGGGCAGGGGCTTGCATGCCCCATTCCCACTCCTGCCAGGAGGCTGCTCTCTTTTCTGGGGTGAACACCCTCTCCTTTCCCCCTGCAGCGCACAGATCTGGCAGGGGTGCTGACCAACGCCGTCTCATTAGCTGAAGATGAACACTGGAAAAGGCTCCGCACTGTGCTCTCTCCAACCTTCACCAGTGGGAAACTAAAGGAGGTAAACCAGAGGGGCAGGCACAGACTGAATCACAAAGCCAGTCAAAGGCAGTGTTTTCAGGCTGACATTGTCACAGGGGTCTGAGTTCTTTAGTCAGAGCCTGGCAGCTAAGCTGGCCCGTTTAATTTATGCCTAATTGAAACCAGAAAAGTCTTAAAATAAAAACCTGAGCAGAGAGATCTTATTTGTAAATATTCATGAAACTCCCCGTAGTCTTCATGAGCCTGTCTAAAGGAGTAAAATGTACTGTACTGGAGTGACCATGCCTGGTTTGTGTTACAGATGTTCCCTATAATGAAGCACTATGGGGAAGTTTTGGTGAAGAATGTTCAAAAGCAAGTGAAAGACGACAGCTCAATATCTGTAAAGCAGTAAGTAGCTGCTAAGAGCAGCAGGCAGAGCAAACCTTGTTAAAAGGGCTGTGGTTCATTGGCTACCAGCAATGCAGATCTTTCCCTGGGTCAGTCAGGGCTCTGAAAGGAGGAACGGGGCTCGCTGAAAGCCTGGCTGGAAATTTAAAAGGGGAAAATTAAATTTGGATGTTAGGAAACTTCCTAGAGGTAGATAGGAGGAAAAATGCTCCAGCACAGCTTTGTGAATCCACAGAGCCAAGATAACTCCAAGACTGGCAGGAAAACCCAGCTTTTCCTGCACACTCTCAGGATCTCTGTGCAGCACCTTCTCCTTCCCCAGGACACGGGGGTTGCTGACCTCCCTGCCCCACACACAACTGTGGGATGCTCATCCCTCACATGCCCCATTGCTGGGGGGACTGAGGCTCTAGAGTGGCCCTGAGTGGTTTTGCCTCATCTGTGCCCTCCATATGGGCTCTGGACAAAACCCTGTGTATGGCACCCCTAAATTCAAAGCACAACTGCAGCAGGGGCAGCTGCACACCAGGAACCACAAACCAGCAAAGCTCCTCCTGCACCAAAACCCTGCAAGGGGAGGGCTTGGACAGTTTGGAACAGGAGCTCTGCTGGGTGGAACAGGACCACTCTCAGGGCAGGTTTGAGGCAAGGTGTGGTGCCACTCCTCCCCAAGAGGTTACCGTGCTAAATTCCACATGCTGCCCTTCCACTAACCCATTCCATGTTGTTTTGAAATCCTTGGAAAAGCTGTCTGACTTGGAAACCTGTGCAGGCTGGAAACCAAAGCTCTCTAAAGATCTATCCCCTCCTCTGTAAGTGCTGTTCAGTACCACATATCCAATACTCTTTTCAAACCCAAGGCAGGTCTTATGAGAATTTACATTTGGATGTCACATAGGCATGAGGAAAAAATACGTTCACTCAGTCTGAATATTTAACCACAGTCTATTTTTTTCCACCTTTCCTCAGCATCTTTGGGAGCTACAGCATGGATGTGGTCACCAGCACTTCCTTTGGTGTGAACATTGACTCCATGAACAACCCCAAAGACCCCTTTGTCAGAGAGATGAAGAAACTGGTCAAGTTTGACTTTCTTGACCCACTCTCCATCTTGTCATGTAAGTGACTCCAGGTATATCTTGGATAACTTCCCTTGCTAGGAATGAAGTCCAACTGGCCCTTGTCTCATCATTTCCTCATTGTGAGCTTCATGCTGAAACCCTGGGGAGGAGATGGGGAAAAGCTTCCTCCACCTTTGGCATCCACAGTACAAGAAACTTATGAAGCACCCAGAAATATCCAATTAAGTGCTGGGAAATTATTCGAAGATTGAAAAGCAAGTGAGGCTTGAGGAGAGCAGTGCTATCTGAAATGCATTTGCTGGAACAGAGTGCTGAGTGGGGACTGTAATTAGATGCAATTTCCTCCAGTGCAATAGCTTAGCAGCAATGGACCTTAAATTAAGGTTAGATACCTTGCTGAAACCCAGGGAAAGTTGGGATCTGTGCATAGAGGAGGTTCTGGTGCTGTAGATTTTATGAAAGTGTACAGAAGATGATCCAGTTTCTGTGATGAAGGAAACACTCTGAACGGGGACTTGAAAATGTTTGCATGATCACAGCAAGGCAGTGAATAGCTCAGCCTGAAAAAAGAATTCAGAGTTTTCAATATTTCTCTTCTGAGCTGCATTCCTGTTGTGTCCAGAAGTAACCTGTCCTTAGAAAACAGAGCCTTAGAAATAGGAGGTGGAATGTGCCTCGGTCTTCTCTTAAAGGAATGATTATACCCAGCTTGGCTGTGCCTGTTTGACACAAAAACTATTCCAAGGGAATGAAACAGAGGGGAAAAAAAGGCAAAGTCCATGCTTTTCTCAGGTAAAGAAATTAAAATAATAAATAATTTCCCAGTAGCATCCACAACTATCTGAAATGAGGAGGAGTTTATTTACAGTGTACAATTTAATTATCTATTTGTTTTTCAGTTGTTTTCCCATTCCTTACTCCTCTGTTGGCCAAGCTAGGAGTAAGCTTCTTCCCCAGTGATGCTGTAAATTTTTTCATGAGATCCATCGCCAAAATTAAGCAGGAACGTGAAAAGGAGGCTCACAAGGTGAGTGGGAATTGGAGAGCAATTGTGGCAGAAAGTACACTGAAATGAGATATAATTAGGGTGATGATATCAAAGGTGAAGCCAAAGTACAATGACTCAACAAAACCCTGAGCCTACTCAAGTGTAAACACTTCATTTTAATACTGTCAGAAAAGCCCCACCTGACCCGTCCTGGCACAGGATCAGGGGGACTTTGTACAGCCGTGATCTGAAGCTAAATCCAGATAAAGGCTCAGCAGAATTGGACTAAGCTTCAGCGTGCAGCACTTGTAATGAGAGAGTGAGAGACTCCCTGAAGAAGATTAGGCAGAGGATGAGAGAGTGCAGAGTAAGCAGCACACGAGCAGCAAAAATCACCTTTAGGGTTGTGCCTTCCCCTCTCGCTTTTCGAAAACTGCAGCCACTTCCTGACAAAATTCTGCCTTTTAGAGTTTGGATCCCTTTCCCCAAATTCATTCAAGATCCTGCTCTCCCACCCAGTGGCTTAATGGATAGGACAGACAGGTTTCCAAAATAAAAAGCAAGCGTTATGTTTTTCAGTGAGGAAGTAGTCTGCGTTTTGGGGATGCTCTCAGTCTAAAAATTGTGCTTAGGCTGTGAAATCTGCTTATCTGAGCCCTCCAAGGAACCTGTCACCAAAAAAGACTCTCCTGCTTTCCCTCTCAGGGCAGGGTAGATTTCCTGCAGCTGATGATTGAATCCCAGCACTCAGCCAGCCAGGGGAACAACGAAGCAAATCACTCCTACAAAGGTAACAACACCCAAATCCTCACCATGGGAACAGGGCTGAGGGAGTGAGGGGAATATGGGGAGGTGTCCAGGTCCCCATCATCTCCACTGACCAGCTCCAGGCAGAATTCCATCCCCTGGTGCCAGCACCAGGGCTAAGATCCCTATCCAGGGAGCAGGACTGCCATGTCAGTCATTTATACTCAGGAAATCACCTGCCTCCTCTATAAAATGGATTTTTCCAGGCAGGCAGAGCAGTTATAAAAGTGTTGTCAGAAAACAACTGCAACAAACCTGCCTCAGCACCACCTGTTGCTGCTTGGTCCTTGCTGAGACCATCACCAACACTGCTTCTGCTCATCTCCCCACAGCCCTGACCGACATAGAGGTCCTGGCCCAGGCATTCATCTTCATCTTTGCTGGCTACGAGCCCACCAGCAACAGCCTGGGTTACCTGGCCTACGAGCTGGCCCTGCACCCTGACGTGCAGCAAAAGCTGCTGCAGGAGATCGACACAGTCCTACCCAACAAGGTAAGGGGACCCTGGGGATGGGGAGGACCCCCTGGCCCTGCTGCCCTCCTGGCTCAGTCAGGGCAGTGAGAAATCTTTAGCTCCTAAACACCTTGGGTTTTCCAAGAGCTCTGGGAGACACACACTGAGAAAACTCAGCCCTGCAGTGATTTTCTTTTGACAACTGAAACCTTCCAGCCACCCCACTGCTCAAACCCGTTTGCCACACTCTGCACCCGTGCACAAAGGGATGTGGATTTCTAGGCATTTCCGTGACTCAGGGGTGGAAAAATGAAACCACCTGCTCAATTTCTACCTTTGCATTTTGTTCTTCAGTGAGTCTGAGTCAAATTTGGGGCGGGGGGGGGTTGGGGACACTCTGTTTTCCACAGTCACTTTAGGACAACCCAGTTCTGATGCCAACATACCTGCCCACCTTCCTCCTGTTGTCCTGCAGGCTCCTCTCACGTATGAAGCAGTAATGAAATTGGAATACCTTGACATGACAGTGAATGAAACCCTCCGGCTATATCCCCTTGGGGGCCGGATTGAGAGAACCTCCAAGAAAGACGTGGAGATCAACGGAGTGACCATTCCCAAGGGAGTCGTGGTCACAATCCCACCCTACGTCCTGCACCGCGACCCCGAGTACTGGCCCAACCCAGACGAGTTCAGGCCAGAAAGGTACAAGAAGCTTAATGAAAGGGAAGAAATATCACACTGCTTTTTCCTCAGTAATTAAGCATTAATCTCTGATTAGCTTCCTAATGGCGTTCTTCCTATCTTTTTACAAACAATACGGATGAGAAATTGCAGGCTCGTGGGAATGTCATTTTAAGAAGAAAATGAGCTTTGCACTTAAAGCGGGGTTTCAAACAACATAATCTTATTGGGAGAATAGCACTGATACCTCACAGGGTCTTGTACCCAGTTTCTAAGCTTCCTGAGAGGGGGTAAATGTGGATTTTTTGTAAATGCTGGCCATCCTCTGTATAATCCTGCTTGTTGAACCTGTTCCCTTCATACAAGCTTCTACTAAATATGCCAGACTTGATCCTTGTTCTCAAGGATAACCTTCCCTAGCTGGTTATTTTTGTAACTGGTATCTACCTCTCATTCCCAGAGAATCTGAAGCCATAGGCTGCTCCTAACCAAAACAACTTCTGGTTCTTCTCTCTCTAAATACCACAGATAGGATATATCAGTCAGTTTTGGACTGCATATTTCCTAGATTTTCACCATGCTTCCAACTTCTACTAATCTGGATGGACAGAATTAAAATCAAACCCTCAAGTTGGACCCCACGCTGGCTTGGGCAAGGGCTCGGTCACAGCACTCAATTTCTGGGGTACCCTGAGACACCTTAGGAAAAACCCACACAAGTCTGTGCAGGGCACCAGCAAGAGATCCCTGGATAAATAAGATATGTAGGTTTTGTGGTTTTGCTGCCTTCATTTCCTTTCCCCAACCATCATGCAGGTTCAGTAAGGAGAACAAGGAGTCCATAGACCCGTACACGTACCTGCCCTTCGGGGCTGGTCCCAGGAACTGCATCGGGATGAGGTTTGCTCTCCTGAGCCTGAAAGTCGCCATCGCCTCCCTGCTGCAGCATTTCACCTTCCAGACCTGCAAAGAGACTCAGGTGAGGAGCACGTGGAGGCTCGAGGCTCTCACGGGAGGAGCCGGGTGCCAACACCAGGCGCTCTGCACTGCCAGGCACCACGGATCCAGTCGTGCCTGAACCTTTCATCTCTGCGTCTTTAACTCGTCCATCTCCACCCTGTTTTCCCTCTCCTTGTTGCAGATCCCGATCAAGCTGAGTTCAGTGGGGCTCTTAACACCAGAGAAGCCAATTATTCTGAAGTTGGTGCCCCGGACCAGCACTGAGCCCGCCAAGAACTGAAAGCCAGCCACAGCCCCCCAGCATCCAAGGACTGCCGTGCTGACAAAGGGACCACACATCACAGGAAACCTCTCCTACACGAACAGACACAGAAGAGCAGCTCCAGTTAATTCTGGAAGCAATTACTACATATTTACTAATAAACATAGCTGTCAGAAATGTAACGTGGATCACTGGGCAGTGACAATGCACAGTCCCCTTAATTTTGATTGCAGAAAACAGGAAATAAATCCAAATGAGAAGCTGATCATCCACTCCTAAGGGGACTTCTCCATCTGGAGGGAAGGAATTACTGCCACATCCAAGAAAAACAAGGTGTGATGGAAATTCAAAGTGCCAGACCTCGCCGGGCAGGGACGGGTGCTGCTCTTCTGGGTGTATCGATGCTTGAAATTTCATGTGTTCTAATTGAGACGACTGGTGTGAGACTACACATCCTAGTTACCAACCCTCTCCTGCGCCATGTGTTAATTAAACTAAAGTGTGTACAAATACTGTCATTAAAAATGTTTGAGAGCTGCTCTGTGTTGTGTATAGCGGCTGATCACTTCCTATTTAAAACCCGTATTCAGCCTCAACCCTTGAAATTATCCATGTACATTGCTTTCCACTTAATTTAATGAATCTGATCCTTCATTTAACGCCATCAAACCCTCCCATTTGTACGGTATTTTACAAACACTCCAGCTCCCACCTCTTACTTTGATTAAGAGGTTGCCTTCAGTTCAGCACCGGCCAACCCTTCCCCATGCTGCAGTGACAGAGGATGGATTAGAGAGAGCAGCAGCTCCCAGGAGGAGAGGACAGCACTGCAGGAGGGCCAGTGCTCCTGGAGGAATGCTCTGCATGCAGCCTGGAGCTGAGCCTTTGCTCCCAGAGCCACGGATGGGGTTTAGTCACTGCTGGTGGTGGGGTTTTAGGTGCTCTGAGCTGCTCTGAGCTGCTCCTAATCCAAGCAGAATGCTCTGACCCAAAGGCTCACACCATCCCTGGCCATTTAAACAGGGAATATCACAAAGGAGGTAGGAGATTCTCCCAGATCTGAATTTCACATCCCAGTAAATTGTGCTGGTCTTGACAGCCACCAACAACCAAAACAGATATTAGTGAAATGGGAAAGGTTTCTGCAAGAGCTGCAAATCAAATCAAATCATCCCTTAACTTTCTCCTGGCACCCTTCATTCCAAGGCATTATTTCCTGGGTCGTGGTCTGTAATTTTCTCCTGTGGCAATGTGCTTTTCTCTTTTGTCTAGCAGACAAAACAGCAACATGACCCAAATGCTGCACAAATCCCACAGAGTACAGATTTGTTCAACAGTTCAGGTCCATTCTTTACCAATGACTACTCAGGGATTTGGGAGTGGACAGGCAACAGCACAGGGGATTCCTCATCGCTGGAAATCCCCAAATCAAAGCTGTCCATTTTTCTGGAAGACACAGCAACATTCGCCAGGCTCTAATTCAAGAGTAAGCAGCTTGTGCTGTCCCAAAAGGCAGATAAAACAATTATAGTGCTCCCTTCTGATTCATCATCTGTGATAGACCGTTTGGGCTGTGCTGTGTACACAGCAAGGCTCTTAGGAGTGCTGCCAAGGAGGCCCTGCCTCAGTTTAATCTGTTGCCCATCTCTGACCAGGGGTTAGAAACCATCCCTGGAAGAGCTGGGCCTGTCTGACTGACTGATGCTGCAGTGGCTCTGATGGGGAGAGTGCAATGCATGGACAAATCAGTTTAAAAAAAGGCATTTTTCTGTAGAAAATTCAGTGCCAGGCAAAACTAACTCAGGTTCAAGGAAAGGGGAAGAAAGGGGAAGCTATCACCAAAGCAGCAAATCAGTTACACGCCAAAGAGCTGCTTTGAAGTTATGAAAAGTCCTTTTGGTAGCTGATGAGCAAACCCAGGTGCCCAGAAGCACAAAGGGTTAATCCAGCCACACCCCAAAGCCAGGCAGTTCCTTCCCTGCACGGGAGGGAATGAAGTCATTAAATGCAACTGCACAGATCATTCTTCCAAATGTGAAAAATGTGACTAATTTTCCGGCTTCAGCCAATTATGACCTGCCAGGACTATCATAACAGCCCATAAATAATGTGTAACAAAATCGTGGTAATGAGTCTTCTAGAGGAAAATTGGATCCTCCGTGTCTTAACTCCATAAAATTACTTTGCTTATAAGGGCTGCCTCCATCATCCCCAGCACTTCCCATTGCTTTGCTGGTCACCCCTCAGAAGTGGCTTGGCCAGGAGTCTGCCCATGCTGGGCATCCATCAGGTTTCACTGGTTTGGCTGTTTCCACTTTAAATCAGGCACAGCACTGCTTAACTCACTTCTTGAATGATTTTTGCTGATAAAACATTTATTTTATCTGGACTCCTTGCTGATTCATAAAAATCACAGAATCTTTATGGTGGGAAAAGGCCTCCAAGATCATCAAATCCAGCCATTAACCCACCACCATGTTCACCCCTGAACCGCATAAATCATGTCCCCAAGTGCCACAAACACTTTTTTTGAACACTTCCAGGGATGGAGATCTCACCACTGCCACGGGCAGCCTGTTCCAGTGCTTGAGCACTGTTTCAACACATCCTTAGCAGGCCTGGGACATTGCACTGTCCCAAAATAGCTGGGTCTCATCAGAGGAAAGAAAACACAATGTAAGGTAGAAGTTAATTGTGGGGACACTTCTGTTTCTCTTCCTTACCTTAATCCTCCCAAACCCCAGGCAAGAAGGAAAAAAGAATGAAGAAAATTGGTGTTTCACCAGCATTTTAAAACACACACGGTTCTCTCAAAGGTTTTATAACTTTGTCTCAGAGAAGTTATTTTCACACCACTGCAGTGTAACAGACTCATACCCAGAGAAACACCAGCCTCAGGAACTTCTGTAAATATTCAGAAATACATCCCCTTAACACAGAAAGGAACTTCCCAAAGGAGGTTTGTGTCCCACGGCATGAGAACTGCTATTGCCTCAGTCCTGGTGAAAGACAAAAGGTGGTTTTGAATGGGGAGATTTGTTTTCTGTTTCCCAGTTAACTACAGCAGAGTCACTCTCACTCTTAACTCCCCTAAATGATGCAATGCTTCCAGCTGGCTGCAATGACCAAATGGATTTTATGAAAAACAGGTTTCCTGCTCACAGTGAGGGAATGTTTCATGTGCTTCACCAAATCAGTTATGAGGTATTTCAACACCAGGCTGAGCCCTGACAGAGAGAAGAATGGTCTGACTATTAGCAAACCAAGTGTCCCTAAAGTATTGAAGTCTTTTGCAATTCTGCTGTGCCTTTAAAATGAAAAATGAAACATTTCCAGGCATATTTCACCTGAAAGGAAGGATAGGCAGCATTGCTCCTTTTACCTCGACCGAGGCACAGTTTCTTTGGCATCAGGAGCCTGCAAGTCAAGGGACACAAGTGGAAAAGGCAGCACAAGCAGGACAGGGATGATCTCAGTCCCTCCTTCCTCTCTCCATCTCCCTGGCAGAAGCAACAAGCCAGCGTGGGGAATTACCAGATAGATTGGAAACATGGAAAACCTGCAGCTGAATTTATGCAACGACATCACTTTTCTCTGCTGTAATGGAGAGAATTAGACATATTGAATTGCCCACCACACAGATATGGAATTTTGAAAGCCCTTACTATTGCACAAATGTTGACAGGATATTTTATTTACTGCATCATTAAAGGTTAAAGAGACTCATTCTCCAGAGGATTCATTTTTTCAACTCTTAATATCAATTAAAGCTAATTTCAGCTCTAACCTAATGATTAACATAAAATATGGAAAAAGCTCTAACAGAGCATTTCTGTTCATTACTCCAATTCTCTTGTATTGCTGGGGCACTTCACAGGTACTGATGCAGCTTTGTATCACCCATGACACAGATAATTTCCCCCTCCAAAGTTTTCTTGTTTTGTTTCTTAACACTTGAAAATGTTGCAAGGATGCTCAAAATACCTTTGGTGATTCAGAACAACGTTTTTATTTAACCATTTCACAGCAGATGTTCAGGGGTGTTCTCCTTGCATGGCTGGGTACAATGTCTGGATACAAATGCACCTTGTTCCAAGGCCTGCAGCTCCCAAATCATTTATATATATAATCTATAAACCCACTCTGAGGTACTCGTGCAGCCACAAGTTTGCAAATGAAGTGGGGAAGACAATATAACTGCTCAAGGGGAAATGAAAAACCTTGCCTGCCACTTATGAACCGAAGCCAGTCCAGCACAGCTGGGTGCATTTACCCATCTTCACTTGGCAAAATTCCGATTCCATCCACACCACGGAGAGCCCAGGAAAATAGTTACAGTTCATCCCCTGGACTGTGTCAGGGCTTTGTGCAGCCCAGCTGAGGGGGCACAGGTGACACACCACAGCTCCCCCATCCTGGGCCTGTCCAGCTGGCTTTGCTTTGAAACTGGAGGCAATAAAAATGGAAAAGACTTTTGGAAAACAGAGCACAAAGACAAACCACCAGCATGGCCAGTGGAGTCTTGCACTAACTTGCCCCAAGCTTGTCTAACCTTTTCAGGACTTGTCTACTTGTATCCTAATTTCTGGCTATTTATTGTTAACAAGCACTAATCTGGGATCAATCAGTATCCAAAGGTCACAGCAGAAGCCAGAGGGAAGATGAGGAGCGGTGCAGATGCTCCAAGGAAGGTCAGCTGCTGCCACTCAGGCTGCTCTCGGAGGTAACCACACATCAATCACCCCACCAGCAGCCTGAGCAACATCCATGGCAGTGAGCAGATGTCTGGTGCTCCCAGTGGCTGTAACAGACTCCAGTGGAAATCTGCAGGGTGTACAGGTGGGAAAAATGCATTTGGAGATGCCCCTTGCCAAGAAGTGAAGTGTTTCCCATGCTGGCTGTCGCACTCCTGTGCCCAGTGCAGCTCTGGCCCAGGGCTCTGTGCTGAGCTACAGGTGTCTCAGACAGGCTACTGCACAAAATACTCTTATTTTTCCTCACCTTTTCAAGACTTCAGCTTGCTTTCTCCTTCCCCCCTCCTGCATTTTCATGTTTAGCTTTCAGTGACTGGAATTCATTCGGCTGGGAGTAAGTGAAACCGCTCTCCTAAGTGGAAGAGCCACCTAATAAAGTTTTAATGGAAGATATCATTTCTAATCTTTACATTACATTAAAAGCCAGCCGGGAAATGAAAGCCCAGGAGGGTTGGGAGTGTTGGAAACACTCAGCAAGACAGCCTTATCTTCAGGGAGTTCACAGACTAAGTGTTGCCCTGAGGAACAGGATTTGCAGCAAGCAGCAGCCAGGGCTGTCACAGACGTGGCAGCCACATGTAGATATATGTATTTATATTTGTGTGCACATACACAGCCCCAAAGGGCAGAAGGGTACCTCAGCCTTTGGATAGACTCCCCAAATCCAGCTGAGATATCCACCTGGGAGTGTCTGAGGTGATAAGCTCAGAGCCCAGGCCATGGCATGGAGCATTTACCTGCTCTGCACCACCAAAGTGCTCAATTCAACACCAAAACCACTGCCATCTTCAGGTTTGGGGTTTTTTTGTGACTTACATAGAATTGGTCAGTTTGGGTTCTTCATGAAGCCACAACCTGAATTTAAGAAACCTTCCAACCGCGAGTTCCCTGCTGTGCTGAACTTCCACCCAACAGTAGGAGCAGTAAAAAAATCTGTTTCCAGGAGCAATAGCAGAACTGAGCAGTTCCCGGGCTCACCATGGAGGGACAGCAACATTCAAGCCCATATCAGAAAGGCAATTGAAATGGGGCAAAAGAACACCATGCATTTTTGAAACACCGCCCTTCCAGTTTAAAAAGTTGACCTTACAAGTTTTGGTTGGCTGAGAGGGACCACATTTAGTTATTGATGTTCCTTCTCTTAGGTAACAAGTGATAGATCAAGAGAAAACAGCATCAATTGCTCCAGAGGAGGTTTAGGTTGGATAGTAGAGAAAATTCCTTCATGGAAAGGGTTGTCAAACATTGGAACAGGCTGCTCAGGGAAATGGTGGAGTCACCATCCCTGGAAATGATGAAAATATTGCATAGATGTGGCACTTGGGGACACATTTCAGTGGTGGGTTTGATCTCAGAGGTCTTTTCCAGCCTAATCAATTCATGAGTCTATAACCACCACCAGGAGTAAAACACATTCAAAAACTGTTTTAAACTAGCAAAAGCCAAACTTCAAAAAAAACTCCAGAGCATAAATCCTCCCAGGGACCCAGCAGGCCCCAAGGTGGCAGCAATGAAGTTCCTGCAACAAGAACAGAGAGATTTCAAAGACAGAGAGACCTGCCAGGGTGTCCAAGCAGCAGCTGCCCCAGGGAAGTGCTCGGACCCTCTGCTGTGCTGACCCCGCTCTAAGGACAGCGAGAACAATGAGAAATTAAATTGCACAGTCACAAACTCCAGCACACAGCAGCTTCTGGCACCACTTTGGTTTGTTTATTACAAAGCCACGTTGGCTTTGTGTTGGGTTTTCTGCCTTCTCTCTGCTTGCTGGCAGCAGCTCCAGAGAAGATCTTTGGGATTTTGCTAAAAGTTTCAGATATTGGTTTCCTTTGCAGCACCTGCTCCTTTGTAAGGAGACAGAAGCCCCCTCCAGGCTCCCTCCCTAAACACACACCACAGCTGCACAGCTCATTATTTGCCACATTTATTATATAATCACCAAACCACTGGAGGTTTAAACCTTCTTGTCTCCTGCCCATCTCTGAACTGGCTCCCAGGTGGGGTTTGAGCACCAGCAGCTGGCCCTGCTGGGCTCCTCTGCCCCAGGGGAAGGTTCCTGTTCTCCAGTTCACCCCTGGAGCCACAAGGAAAGAAAATAAACCCATGGAACAGCCTCTCCTTTCCTCCCTGCTCCCATTCACAGCTGAAAGAGCAGTGCAGGGAAGAATCAGGCGAGCAGCTCTCTGCTGGACTCGTGTCCAAGCGTGACCCACACGTGCCTCCATCCCAGGGCAGCCTGATCTCCAAAGCCCTGAGCTCTCCCTGACAAAACCCTGCTGAAATCGTCCATTTGAGTGTTCACCTTTCACCTGCAATTTCATTTCAAATCCATTTTTTGTAGGGGTTGCTGGACTTTAACCAAAATTGCTTTCAGAAATACGGGAAATGTGAGAGGGGCTGTATCCCATAGAAAACCCCACCTCACTGCAGCACAGGCACCACCTCAGGCTGAGGGCTGCTCCCTGGGGAGCAACCTTAACTGCACATCATGGACCTGATAGCCTGGCCTGCCAGGTGAGAACCACAAAGAGTTCAAGTTTGATGGCTTCCACCCAAAATCAGTAAATAAAAAAATTCTGGTTTGGGCATAAGCAGGATCTGAGATTTTTTTTTTTTTAATCATTCAGGTGGTTTCTCAATTAAAGTTTTGTGGAATAGACAGGGTACAACCAACGCTGAGATGCTGGGAAGAGGGAGCAGCAGCTGAGCCAGGAGGAAGGATCTGAAGCTTCAAACGCACCACAGGCAGTGGGTGGGCTTTTTGAATAAGGAGAAAATTCATTAACTCTGTGTCAAAGATCACACAGAATTTAACGAAAATCTTAAGTAAAAGATGCCAAGCGTTTCTGAGGAGGCCTCCTGGATCTTTCCTTGAAGATCTGCAAAGAAATGTGAAGGAAATGCTCCACTTTCAGTACCATACTGTGAGATTAAATGTTATCCTGCTACACATTCTTTTTTTATAGCCCACTTTCTATTTTTATTCCTCTTCTACCGTGGAAGTGTTTGCTAATAATATATGATAGGATGCTTTGTCATGAAAAAGCCTTGTATCATTTATCTGTTTCTGAAAAAAGAAATTCTCAGTACAAATCTAATAAGGGAAAAAATCCTATTCTAGCTCCTGTTGGAGGAAAGGGATTGATTTATGGAGAGAGATGAAAAGCACTAAGTATGTATTGCTTGGCAAAATGAGGAATTGTAGAGAACTGTCTTTATGCATTTGAAGGGTGTAAACATCAAAGAGGCAGAGGAGCTATTTAGAGCATTAGGAGGAGGCACATCTAGGAGACAAGAGCTGAAATTAAATGAACATCCTTAACTTAAAAATCACACTTCTGCCTGCAAATCTATTTCCTGGTATTATTACTCTCAGCACCCTAATGAGTATAAATGAAGCTTATAGAAAAACAACACCTAATCTATTTTTCATAGCCGATCAGCAGATCTTCCTGTAAAGTTTATAAAGCCCAGATCCGACACCTAATCCGGAAATTTTGGGAGAAGGGCATCTTTTAAGCCTCCCCCTCCACCTTCCTATTGCCAACAAAGGTTTATCAGTACGAAGGGTCACTTCCCCACCTCTGTGCCCTCTGACTGCAGCCTGTGTGGTCTGCCTGGGATCAGACTGATGGAATCTGTGTGGGTATAAGAGCTTTTACTGCAGCCAGAGGATAATCCTGATTGTTAACAGCCCTTCGGAGCAACACGAGCATCCTTGCTTACACCCTGCAGGAAGCCCGTCACTGATCCTGCAGGATGCCCAAACCTATCTGCTTGGAATGCAGTTAATTGCCCACAGACCTGAGCTAAAGCATCAGGGGAGGAAAGGCTCTGGAGGAAATCCGTGCCTTTGCTCAGCACTCCAAAAGCGCCCACGGAGACCCCAAGGACAAAGTTTTGCTCTCCCATCTCAAGGATAAAGTTTTGGTGTAGGGAGAGCTCAAGGACAGAGCTTTGCTCTCCTTTCCACCAGGCTTTGCGAGCCCCCCGTGCCCACCTGGGGGTGGGATGGCAGCAGAGCCGTGCCAGGCTCCAGCTGAGCTGACCCTCAGCCTGGCAGGGGTCTGCACATCCATATGGATGTGCCGGGATAATTGGGAATGGCATGCAGCTGGAGGCTCACAGCTGAAAATCATCACTTGGTTACACACCTCCCTTCTGACTCCTAGCAGCCAGCCCAGGATAACAAGGCCTGTCCCTCTCTGTGCCTTCTCTCAGGAGCATTTCCCAGGTGATGGATGCTGGAGGTGGCAGGAGGGCACTCCCTGCTCTCAGCCTCCCCTGAGAAACCCTCAAATCCTTCCAGCATTACAGACACCTTTCATTTTATTTTTTTCTGCCTAGATTTTTAGTCTAAGGGTGAGACTGCAGTCTCGTATTAGCCCTTAAAATGAAGCAAAGAAGGGGCTTTCTGTGCTCCCTTCACCAGCAGGAAAAGAGGGAAAACCCAGGGGAACAGAGGCAACAAAATTGCTAAGTCAGAGCACAGAGGCCATGCAGGCTGTGACTTCCCAAACATCCTGATCCCTTCAGTCAGAAACCACTTCATCATCAAACACAGCATTTCATGTGCATAAATAAAAGGGAAGGGAAATGATTGCAATAAGCTGCTGATAATAGCCAAGGTTCACAACTGAATCCGTGATATTTTAACAGAAAGCATATATTAATGTAAAATAAACATGATGCCTGTGAATGGCAGGCTCTGATTTATATTCCTGATGTTTCCAGCCCTACAGCATCACAAGAACATTGTAATGAAAAATGTTCAGCAGTAAACAGGAAAGGATGGATCTCTGTGGGCAAGAAGGGAATTACACTGCTCCCCATGCCCCTGCCTGGGGCCACCAAGGTCCCACGCTTGTTCACCTCCAGAAACATCAGCTCCTGAAGGGATGGAGTTTCTGATGCAGTCACAACTCTGTGCAGCTGATGAGAGCTCATCCAAACCCCAGGGCAGCAGCTGTGGTGCTCAGACATGGGCTGGGGCTGGGCAGGGGACACAGGGCTGTCCCCACCCCTCCCTGGACACTCACTGCCCCTCTGCAGCCCCTGCAACAAACTCACAGAGCACAGGTCACAAACCCACCAGGTTAATCTTTAAGCAAAATAACATCTTACCATGCTGGGGGAAAGGCCACATTGCTCAGGTGGGTGATGGGGGGGGTCCATGGTGAGGCAAGGCTGTGCTTTCACTAGAGACTTGCACATCTCCAGCTGAGCTCAGGAGATGAACAGCAGAGCCAGGCTGAGCTTAAATGGGCTCTGGACCCGTGGGTGGGGTGTAGAGCCCAGGTGAGGCTGGTCAAGTTCTGCCTGTTCCCACCCAGGAGCTCCTCATCCATCCTCAGCTGGAGGAAATCCCTGCCTGATAGTTCAGGGCCTGTCTAGTTGAGGTCTGGGGGTCTCCACCGTTGGAATAAATCCCAAGAGAATCAAGGGATGCACACTGCAGTTGCTCACCACCCACTGACCGATGCCCAGCCCGTCCCCAGCAGCCATCAGGGACTCCCAGCCAAGTCCCCCGGTTTATACCCTGAGCATGGTGCACTAAGGTGGGAATATCCCTTTGGGCACTTTGGGTCACCTCTCTGGCCATGGCATCTCACCACTGGCCAGCATGGGACACTGGAAAGTCCTGGACTCGGGGTAAGCTCCCCTCAGCAGCGACTCAGCCATCGGTGTCACCGACACTTCTCACACTGAACCCAAAGCACTGCACCAGCTACTCAGAACAAAATCAACTCTATCCCAGCAGAACCAGGACAGCTCCCTCTGTCCTTTCATGTCCCCTGCAGCACCACACTGTCCCTGCAGGCTCTCAGAAGCTGGGGCAGGAACTGGAGCAGAAAGGCAGTAACCCCGCACGGGGCCGCAGGAGAAGCTGCCACAGGAACCGCCCTGCTGAGAGATCCCTGCTGCCTCAGGCTGCTGCAGGAGATGGACTACGCCAGGGCAGGTGGCTTTCTGAGGGAGAGATGAGTCCATTTAGCTCAGGAGTGAATCCAGCCTGGGGCTGGGGCTATTTAGAATAAAGTTGGACTCGGTGACCTGTGGAAAGCTTTTGTTCAGCACCTGGTTCAGTTGAGAGCCCAATCTGCAAACAGTAAAATCTGGATGCTCTACCAACCAGAACATGTCCAAAGGCTGTCAGAGATTTCTGGTGAGGTTAGAATTTTCCTGTCTCTTAATGGAGTTACATTCTCAGGGCATTGTATCCATTTCACAACACATTTCACTGTCTCCTACACAAACATCCTTTCCTTAGTCCTTCCCTTAAGAGGCTGAATGTGAACAAACTCCCCAAAATATCCAAAGCTCTTCTTGTGGTCAGTTATTAAAGTCAAGGCACAAGAAAGATGCTCAGGGGTGAGGAGGTGACAGCAGAGAAAGGAAAGTCTGGGTGTGGGAACATGCAGCAGAGGAGAAAAGCTGGAAGAAGAAGGTGTGAAAGACTGCCTTGTGCTGGCAGGCCATGGAGATGAGTGCATCTCATGCACCCAGACCAAAAAACCCACCAGAGTACAGCCAAAACAAGGGGAGGCTGATGAATGAAGCCATTACAGGTGACAGGGGACAGAGACACAAAGCAGAGGAGTTGAAGAGTTGCTTAATGACTCATGTGGAGGTGTAGGAGGAGGTGGAGAGACAAAACATCCCAATCACTGTCAGTTCCTAATGGGTACAAAATGCTCATTGAGGACCCAGCAGAAGGTCACTGGGCCCTGGGGAGTACAAGGAGGAGGCAGCAGCCAGAACCCCTTGTCCTCTGTGTCACCACAAACAGCCCTGAGCCACCTCTGGACACATTTTGGTGCTTCAGTGAGGCTTCAGTGAGTGAAATCAGGTTTGTTTCACAAGTTCACCTTCCTCCACTGCACTGTCCCCAGCTGGGCTTGCCCCACTGACTGGGCCTTGCTGTAGCATTAATTGCTACCCAGGAAATGTGGGATGGGGATTTTGGAAGCTCATTCCTCTCTGTTGATCTTCCTACCCCCCTTAACTGTGAAACTGTGGGATGAGGAACTGTGGCAGGACTGTCTGGGATGGCTTTGCTTTCCAAAACTCTGCTCAGAAGTCCTGGCAGGAATTGGCCCGTGGCAGAGCTGTGGGAAGCTGCTGCCTTTCTCTGCACAGGGTAAGTTTCTCAGGTAGGAGCCAATAAACCCTAGGGGCTTAAAGATGAGTCAGGAAAGTAAGAGGCAAGGTCCTCATCTAAAGGCAGCATCACAAAAGGCTTCCCCATCCCCAGGCTCCTGGAGGGAGGGCGGCAGGTCTGTGATTATTCACTCAACCAGAGTGCAGAGAGGCTGTTCCTGTGCATTGTGTGTCTACTTTTGCATGAGAAATGCTTGAAAGAGGAGTAATTACAGAAAAACTTGTCTCATAACTGAAAGAAAAAGCAGGGAAGGATAAGCAGGTATGGCACCACCTGGGGTACATCAATCAGAGCAGGGCACTGGAAGACGAGCAACTGGATCGACTCTTCCTGGGGGCCGCCAGCTATTTGTCTAAATTGCATTTCTCAGCAATGTTGAGAAACACTCCCCCTTCTTTCAAAGCACAGATGAGAGCAGGGCTCCTGTGAGGTCTCTTTCCCTCATCCCTTCTCACACCTCCCCACTCATCTGGGAACTGCTCCCTGCTTTGGGAGCCCCTGCTCACCATCCCACCTTGCACAGGTCAGGCTCTTCCCTCAGCACCAAATTCACTGCTTTGGTAAAATTCTGGCCTCTGCTTTGGCAGCAATGGGGTAGTTTGGGATCCAAACACAACCATTTGCCTTTTTAACCCTATTCCAGTCTTGTACTTCATAAATCTTGTACAGATTTACAACGTTTGGGGGCAGGAGGATGTGGGGAATACCCTTCCTGGAGCAGCAGAGCTGTGCTGCATTCCTCCATCCCTCAGACCAAAAATGTTTCACCAACTGATTTAATTACACGAAGCTTATGCCGGAGTTATAGAGGGATTATCTGGGTTTTATCATGGTTATTAGAGAAAATGATTATATTGTTACTATTACAGAGTTACAAAAAGTAAAGAGGAATCACAGGAAACTTGGCAAGGGCTCATTAGCAGTGTGGTAGTGTCTGCAGAAGCTAATTAAAAATGTCTATACCTCATAATAACCATTTATCTCATCAGAGCCTCCATTCCCTACGTCTCTTTCTCTGGATAGAGTGAGGGGGAATGATCTCTGCTCGCTGATGAATGCACACACAGCAATACATCTGAGCTTGGCACAGTACAAATGGCTTTGTTCCGGGATGTGAAGCCACCAGCTCTGCTCTTGCCTGCCCGAGCTGGGGGCTGGCTGTCCTTGCCTTGCACACAAGGACACAGAGATGCTCAGGGACCTCCTAAGAGTCACTTCAGGAAATATCTCAGCCAACCATCACGTGCTGCGTATGAAAAGATGGAGACAGCGAGCCTGGAGGAGGTGCTGGTTGGGAGGCATGGAAACAGCATTAAAGCAGCACAATGGCACAAGGGTTTGCATCTTCTGTGCCCAAAGTCCTGCAGAAGCCACTGGTACCTCTGGTGTCTCAGCAAAACTCTGTTCTGAGTTGCCGACCAGGCGGGCAGGATTTCCTCAGACAACATCTGTATCTCCTCTGTCACATCACTCCTTCTTCAGGCCTTCAAAGCAAACAAGAAAATGACACGGCTCCCAGTTAATCTGTGTTATCAGGAAGAAGAAATCAAGGTGAAATTCAGTTTGTCAGCAGGGGTGTGAGAGCTGACAGGAGATGGATCGGAACAGGAGAATGCCAGCTGTAGTTTTGCCCGACAAGTCATTTCTCACACAATGCCTGGATGCTGATGGATATTCCGGAGATGATGCTTGATAAACTTGTTTTGGATTGGAGTTTGAGTTGAAGGGGTCTGTAGGGAAAGCAGAGGAATAAACCCCAAAAGCCGTGGTGGTGGTGATACCATGTCCTGCTCTGCCCCGTGGTCCTGGCCAGCACAGAGGAGACAGAGCTGAGAGGCAGAGCCAGCCTGCCTCACACTCCAGGGAAAGGAAGCTGCTGACACTTCTTAGCCCATCCAAAATATCCGTCCCTTGGATACAAACTCCTCATCATGTCTAATCTTTGCACACATTTTCAGTAAAGCAGAAGGAGTGGATGCTTGAAAACAAAATCCTTGAGCAGGTCCCAGCTGAAGTCAGATGTAAAATCCCCCTCAGCAGCACTGAGACGATGCTTCCCCTGACAGCAAGGACCAACTCTGAAACCCACTGGCCTCCAACACAATCTGGCTGGGCCCCAGTGCTCAGAGATGCTGCTCCTCCTTGCAAGAGTTCACAGTGTCTTGCCCAGCTAAAGGCTCTCCCCAGACCTCTGCTTGACACCAGTCGATCAAGGTTTTACTGTGTCTCTTTGCCCCGACAGACTTCTTGTCCAAGACTTTTGGCAGAAATCAAAACAAGTTTATCCCAAACCATACATTTTTTATTGTTCCATCCTAAGGAGAACCTCTATTAGCTCTCCTATTACTGTTATTCCTCCTGCACGTGAACACAGATGATGAGTAGTGCCTGCTCTTACCCAGCATATCCAGCCTGACCTCCTTGGCAACTGGGAACACTTTTTCTTGAATCCAGTCAATTAAACCTCACCACTGTGCCTGCTGAGCAGCCCTGTCTGGCTCTCAGAAAAGAAAACCAGGTACTGAAAACCCTGGCACATCCCCTAGAAATATCACCCTCCTTTTGAAAACAACACGATAGAAATCAGGATTTTGCTCCCGCAGTTTCTGCACACTTTCTCCTTTTCAGCTTTTCCTGCCAAACTCCATCCTCAGATGCCTTCCTGCCTGGGACTGTGTTGTGTCAGCCTGTCTCCCAGACATCCTCTGCTTTCACAGGCACACAGCAGCCCAGCTGCTGCCCCAGATGGGGAAATCTCTTCTTGCAACAGCAGCAGTCACTAACGGCCTCGGTGGATGAAGCAACCCATGACTCACTCCCACGGCTTTTCCAGGAGATGCTGGAGGCAGAGGCAGGACGTGGAGCTCAACTGAGATTTCCCAACACAGAAAAGAGTCAAAGAGCTGTTGTAATGTTTGGGTGGCCAAAGATGAGTCATTTCCAAGCCCAGTTCATGCTTCTCTCCCCTGAAATCAAATTACCTACTGAGCCAAACCAGTAATTCCTAATGGAAACAGGCTGGAACAGCTTTCCTGAAATGAGGGGAGTTATGAGGGGCATGAACTTATTTCCCTTTTGAGTTTATGGGATGTCCCTCACACCTGGGACCAGGCTGAGAAAAGAGGTGGGAGACAGCACATATCCCATTAGATCCTGTCCTCTGAGACCGGCCCTGGGATCCAAACAGGGATGCAGTGCTGCAAAATCTCACCTGAAACAAAAACAACGCCAAAAGCCTGATGGAGGATCTAGATTTTCTTGCAGTAAATTACTAAAAGAGTAATTAAAGTAATTATGCAGTTGAGAATTGTGCTCAATTGTTGTTTGAGAATTAGCAGAGATAAGCACAGTGGTATAAACTGTGATTCAGGCTAAGAAAGGCAGGATTTTACACGTGTTCCATGCATGGAGCATGAGGTGTCGTGACAAACACAGGAGAAATCAGCTGAAAGGAAGGAAGAGCTTTGAGCAGCGAAAAATCAGGAGACAGAAACGAGGGAGGGGGATTAATCAGCATTAGTGCAGCTCTCAGTCCCCGGGTTCCCTACAGAAATGAAATTGCTTGACTCATACAAGGTTACCCATTATCCATCCATGCCTTTGCTTTCCTCCCTCCCGTTCCCGGGCAGAGGGCAGTGATGTCCTTGTGCTGCAGCCTTGGCTCCAGCACAAAGGGGTTACTCTGCTCTCACTCCCCACCTCTTTAAATACAAGTCATAAATGTGATTGTTTGCTTGCTTTTATTACAAGAGCTGTAGTTCCCCTGGAGAAAATACACCTTGCACCAGTACACTGGAGTTTTCCAACGGGAAGTTTCAGTCTCCTTCAGCAAATGTAACGGTCACAGGCTTTAAATCTTACGATGTGGGCAATAAGCTGTTATTGGCCACAGCCAAAATAATAGCCAAAAGCTATTATTGCCAGAGCATAAAAGCAGAATACAAGGCCTCACAGCCCAGAGCCTGCAGCTCCAAACCATGGTTGCAACATAACTAACATATATAGATGTAATTCTTTGTATAGCTGTTGTAAATACGTGGTACATACCTGTGGCACTTGCATACACACACACATACACACACACACATAAATAAATATAAATATATATATATATATATATATTTGAAGTGGCCACAAACTATATTGGAGAAAAACAAGTCTCTGTTTTTCATCACCACCCGGGCCCATTACTTCTTTCACTGAAGTAATGAATAAAGTAATAAATCTCCCTAAAAGCTGCGTGGTCACCAGCCTCACACATCAATGGAGCACTGGGAATGGGCATTAGGAGTGGTCAGGTCCAGGTATAAGAGCTGAATTTTCCCTTTCTACCCCAAATTCAGAGGAAACCCAGCAGTTTTAGGAGATTTACATTTATATTCATGCTGTAAGCCAGAACAAACTGGAGCTGGGATGAGGCTGCAAGCATCTGGAGGTGCTCGTGAAGCCAGCGCTCAGCATGAGTTGAAAACTTGGCTTTGTGTCCCTGAATAAGCCAAAAGCTTTTTTTTCCACAGGGACTAAGTGACCTCCCTGCTCCCTCCCTAACTCTGTGTGTTTTATCTGATGGGCTTCAAGGGATTTCCTCCGATTATTGCGAACGCCTCTGGAGACACATTCGAAAGGATCCTGAGCGCCTGTAAAACCTCTCCCTGTGAAGTCAGCCCGTGGAGAAACCTCACGGAGGAGATGTAAATCTTGGGAGGCTTTACAGCAGCTCCTCCAACATCTGTAATTCCTGTACCAGCAAACGCTTTACACGTCGCTCTGGGAGCGGGATGTAGAGGAGGGAGAGTTATTTCAGAAAGCAACCACTTAACATCCACAGCTCCACATGGCAGCCAAAAAAACCCCATAATCCCAAATAGCTTTCCTAATTCGGACTGTATTAAAATGTATATGTATATATGAACTTACAGCATTTCACTCCCATGGTCATTTTCCACTGGCTGGCCATGGATAAACTCTCAGTCACGTCCAGACCCTGCCACGCTACAACGACTGCTGGAATAGTTAAATATTCCTGCTGGCTCTCTTCTAGTGCTTTTCCTTCCTAAAAGAGGAAAATGATTGCCCTGCTCTGGATTAAAGGAGGTGAGTGGGTTAAGAGCAGAGTTTTATTGGGTGGTAAGAGAGGCAGCAGAAGAGGGATAAAAAATGAGGGAGAAGGAGGCGGGTTTTGGTGCATGTTGGCATTTTGATAGCACACCTAATTCTGGCCAGACTAAACCCTCAGCCTGCTTTGGTTGCAGTGAGATGATGGGTTTGCAGCCTATTTTACAAACCCCAAATGTATTTTGATAAAAAGTGCCACAGCAATGAAAGGAATCGATACAGCAGTGCCTCTGTGTGTGTGTGTTTTATATTAAGACTTAGTTGATGACTTCTCATCATTTGAAAGAAATGTTCAGCCTCAGTGCTTGAAATTATCCAGCTGCAGCATTTTCTACTCAATCCAATCTCCAGTTAATTTGATCCTTCATTTATCTTGAACAAAGCCTCCTAATAAAAACATTTGTATTACAAATGATACACTTGATCAATGGGATTGCTTTAGGCAAGTATTTGATAATTTGAACACTAGCTATAAAAAGTTCTCATTTAATCAATGTGGCTGGCCAAAATTTGGAGGGAGAGAAAGCCCCAAACCTGCACATCACTGAACAGCCAGACTATAATTACATATCAGGTTATTTAGATGTTCTTACCAACATTATTGTTAGAATTGGCCAGTGTAATCGGTGTGATATTAGCCTTAATTATTTTTGGTAACACGATTAATTATTTAGCTCACTCAAAGTGACAAGAATGGAATGAATCAAAATAAGGAGCTGGCTGGGCTGGGAACTATTAATTTTCTTTCAATCCCATAATTCCTTCGGTCAAATCAATGAGATAAATAGGCAGATGGAAAAAACCAATGGACATTTCCATTGAAGAGGCAGAGCATCCAGGTCCCAGGCAGGTCAGGAGATGGTATTGGGCCCTTCACAGGGGCTGGGAAGTTTCCCTTGGGATCATTCAGGTCTGAGATAATGGTTTTTCAAACCTACAAGATCTTCAAGGTCATGGGCTGCTCTGCTAAGAGTGGTGTGTTCCCCCCCAGGCTTGTGTCCAAAGTAGGAAATATTATCCCTTGGCAGCCAAAGTGAATTTCTGCTTTATTGCATCTGTTGCTATCCTTGGATGCTTTGAGAAGAAATCACGTTGCTTGGAATGTTAGCCTGTGTTTATTTTCATTAACAGTGGTATTAATCAACATTTCCCTCTGTTCTCCACAGACCGCTCAGGGATGCCTTTGGAAAGCAAAGAAACATTCCAGGTCAGGGTTCCTGTTGTTGGACATTATTATATGTGGGAAGTGAAATGATTCCTCTCTTTGCTCAGATTTGTGCATGAACACTGGAAAACTTCTCACAGCTCCTGCATCCCCCCTGCACCTCGCCTGAGGAGCTTTATTTTGACACAGCCAGCGGCAGGTATATCATGAAAAAAGTTCAGAAGGGCTAAAAAACATCCACAGTGCACATCAGACTATTTCACTTTGTTTCTTCAGCCCTTTTAAATCAGCATTTTTAGGGCTTCATTTAAGGCGGAAGACAGGAAGCGGCGCAGTGAGGACTCTCTCCTGTCACATCGTGCACGGAGCTGTACAGCACAACAGCCTCGAATCTCTTTCAATCCATCACTTATTTCCCTCTAGAAACTTTTTTTTTCTTTTTTTTCTCTTTCTGGATTGTCTTTGACTGTTATTTATTTCTTTGGTTAGTTGACTTCAAGGGACATTTCTCCTGGCTGGATAAAGACGTTTCACAAACAAATGCAGGGGAACATTTCTGATAAGGCTGCGGAGGCAGCCGGGTCCCTGTGGGCAGGTAAAGCTTCGTGTCACTCAGCAGCCCCCGCTCTGCTCCATTAGGGAGCAGCATTTCTCACAGCTGCTCCAACAACACGCCCCGAGCAGCGGCGGGGACCAAAGAGAGAGGAATTAAAGGGCTGCTCGAGGTTCCATGGGGCTCTAAGGGCTCCCCTGGGGAGGATAAAAAAGAATTAGAAAGGGTTTTATTGACATGGGTACGTTGCGTGTGCTTTGATACGCACACAGAGAGTAATTGTAAGCGTGGGGAGGAGGGTTCTCCACAGCTGAAACTATCATTTATACCCTGTGGAGAGTTAAAAAACCCTCAGTGAAGAACCTGGGCAGGCACGACAGCCCAAGGCCCAAACAAGGGGTACTAAACAGGCAGAAAGGATTTATAAAGCAGCAATAGATAACATTGCTCCATTTCAAAGAGCTCCATGGCTCCTGCAGCACCCCAAGACACCTAGAGGGAAAGACATCACCATCAGCAAAACGTGTGCTGAACAAAACCCACCTCTGGGCGAGTCTGCAGCTGCCAGAGGAGAGGCAAACATGGTGAGGCATCAGCTCAGCATCTGGAGGGGAGAGCATCTGCTGAGAGACACCTCGACGCTTACTTGGAGTGAGAAATCATCACTCTGGCTGCAATTCTTCACGAGCCAGACGTACCAAGTGAATGGAATCCACACAAATGAGGTCGTTAGCATAACCGAATACGCTCTTCATTCCTTCAAGAATGAAAAATATGAGTAATTCCCTGGCAAGGCCCAATTACAGCCTGCCAGCACTAGCACATGGGTTATATCTATTATGAAATAATAAGATAACATTAATAAGATTCCCAGAAAGGGCATTAGACAGCTAATCTCACGATTGTGTACAACTGGTCTGACTATTCAGGCTGTCTCCTGCCTGCATGGCTCTACACTCTCCAGGTCTTTCTTGTCATTTTCACTGGGAAAAGTTCAGGTCTACCAGCTTTTAAGCAGGAGGTTGTGAGTGGGAACCAGGGTGAGCGCTCTGGGAGTGCTGAGAAACACCGGGTAGCTGTTCTCTTTTAAGGAGTTTCGGTAACAGCCATAAACGTGAGAGCTGCAGCAAACAATCACACCACCCGTGAAATGTCCCTGTAGACAGAGCGATGCTGGCAGCTGTGTTTTGGGTGGTTAACCCGAGTGCACAGGCATGGCTCACACACGTGCTGGCAGCGCTTCCAGCCCCTCGCTCCGACAGCACCTGAATAATCCTTTTCTTCCCCCCCCATTTCCTCGTGTCTTGAGGCTCCCGACCCTGCACGCACACACAGCACCCAGAGCTGTTCCATGGCTGTATCAGCACAGGAAGGAAACTGGGTTTCATCTTTTGGATGAACATCACCCCACCTTCCTGAGACACCCACGGAGATAAGCTGAAAATAAAAAAAATGGACAAGAAGACACACCTAGAGTTGAGCATAACAACACACACTGCTCAGAAGCCTGGCAAGGCAGGAGGCAGCCGAGATTTCCATCACTGTAATTTAGCGAGATGCATCTCAGGCTCTGGCAAGGAGCATCCAGCTCCCCAGGACCAAGGACACGTCAATAGCAGCACTCAGACCCTGCGAGGCTGGCAGGTGGCTAAATCGGCTCCACAGCCTCGCTGGCCCTGCTCGGCGAGGGGAAGACGCCGAGTCTCAGCACAGAGGGCTGTAATGAGGATTAATAAGGCGTGTGAAGACGCTCTGTAATTGTCCGGCCGGCTGTTTCCTTTGCACCTTATGCTGTCGTTTATGCTCGTGCAAAGTGGCTGTAAAACGCCCCGGGTCTGATTCGATAGAACCCTGCAGATTCCTCGCACAGGTGTAAATTGCTCTGAGAGGTTCAGGGCACTGTCTAAATGCAAACTAATCTCATAATCTCTGTTGCCTCTTTTATTTTTTTTTTTCCTTCTGTAAACTCCTCTGCAGCCAATTGAACATTTTAGTGCCTAATAAACTACAAAATATCAGGTATTTCGTGCATGAACTTACGTCCCAGAAATAGAATTCACAGTGCTGGCCTCAAGGAGAGCTGAGCTGCATCAAGATGCCACGACTGGACCACCAGCACCGCAGTCCTGTGCGCTGGTTGCTGCCCACAGCTGTGGAACATTCACATCATAAACCTCAGGGGCTGGTGCACAGTGACAGCGAGCCTGAACCCAGGAGAAGCCATGAAAAATGAGCTAACGACATAATTTGGGAGGGAACGGGCAAAAAACAATGCCTGACCTTGTTCACACACAGGAAAAAACAACTGCAGAACTACAGCCGCCGTAAAATGAGCCTGAACTAAAATGTATGAGCTGGTATTAGAGGGAATAACCCTTAAGAGGTGGAAGGCTTTGATAGACGCACTCCTACAGGTAGCTTCAATCCCTGGCAGCTGCAAGGCTTCGGTAATGAATGTCAGACTGCTGGGCAGCTGTGAGGGGAATAAACAGCTATTTGCCTTCAGTGGAAGTAGCATCAGTTTGACATATGACATTCAAATGATACGAGCTTTAAAAGTGTGGTTAAACTACTGCTGTTTGACTTGGAACCCTGAGCCTGCCGAAGCGGCATCGCCGCCGTTTACCTCGGCTCTGTGGGGGATTGAATCACCGAGCTTAAAAACGAAAGATCAAAGTGTTTCTGCAAATTCAGCCCGCAGTACGTCGAGTGTCCAGCTGCTAGAGAACGTGTGCTGGAGTGATGAGAGGGGTAAAGACGGGTCCTCCCACTGCTGTGGCCTTTGGCTCTGCTGACGGCTGCTGCGGGCACACGTGGGACTGAGGAGATGCAAGACGGGGGAGGAAATTTGGGGGATGGGGTGAGAAAAAGGGGTTATCCCCACCTGGTCCTTCCCACAGCACCCCCTTCTCCTGACATCCTCCTCCTTCTCCACCTCGGGGGGCTCCTCTTCATGGCTCTTTGCATTTTGCCTTGCAGGACACCAGCTCACCCTGCACCATCTCCTGCTCCTTTCAGAGAAAGGAGCACTGCCAAGAACTTCCCTCCCTGTTTTAGGGGACCTTGTCAGGGACCTGTTACATTAACCTGTCAGCTAACTACCAGCACTCATAACCCTTTGATAACCTACCTGCTGAAGTGCTTTGGCTTGCAATCTTCACAGTGATACAAGAGCTCAGGACCAAAGTTGCTGGAGGAAAAAATCACTGCTTCCTGACCTTTGGGCAGACTCTGTGGGCTGATTATCCCATTGATTTTAACTGAATTGAGCATTCAATACGGGTGTCTGGAGGCCTGTCTCTGCTCAGCAGCGGGTACAGTACAGCACCAGCAGCAATAATACAGACAACCTCTATGCAAGCCAGAGTCAGGGGCAGGAAAGCTCCAGGTTTCTTGCAAATTGTGGCAGGCACGGTTAATCCACCTGGGCCCGGCCCCGGGAGCACTGGAGCACACGGTGAGCCCGCAGTGACAGCACTTCAGAGAGGGAGCACCCTGTGAAGTGCAAGTGAGTGCTCTCGCTTGAAAGGAGCCTAAATAATTGAAGCAGGAGTGAGGAGGACCAGATTTGAGTGATGCCACTTGAGGGGGGGACTGTCCTTCCAGGAGCTGGTGCTGAGCTGAAGCCTGTTTGCTCTGGGAAGCAGTGCTTTGCTATAGGAGGGGGATATACAAAGCACAGGAGTTCATGCTGAGGGCCCTATAATCATCCTGGATGTTTTTCAGGGGGAGTGGAGGACTTGCTTCAAGGTGTCAGCAGCTGGAGCTTATTAGGGGAGCTCCTGAAGCACATCTGCTTTAGTGCCCTCCAAAAGGAATCCCATTTGTTCACTCTGGGACCTTGCAGGACTCTGAATCAAAGCACAGCATAAGGTGGACACAGATCAAATTTCATTATTGCCTAAGTGTAAATAATTTTTAAAAAACTATAGGTGAAGTAAACCGAGGCACAGGGCTGTGGAAGAGCACAGCTCCATTTCCCCTGGATATGGGGGAGTGGTGCTTGCTCATCACCTCTGGAAATGGGACCAGCAAGGGTTGACACCAACATCTCCCAAACAGCTGCTCAGTCTGGAATAAACCCAACAAACAGCATCCCAGGTACTGAACCTGCTGGAAAACTCACAGCATCCAAGCAATTCCCCACTGCAAGGTCCCAAACCACTCCCCAAAGCCAAATCTGCTGGCAAACCTCCCTCCAGGACACTTGGGAACCTATAGAGGTGTGCGCTTCCTGCTCTTAAGTACAAAACTCAGCAGAGCAAAGACGAGATTTGGCAGAACTCAACAGTTTTGTGCCTTGCCAGAACCCCAGGCAGGTGCTGGGGGATGAGGCCATGCTGTGTCCGTCTCTCCGCAGGTACGGCGGCGTTCCCAGCCCAGCTCTGCTCCCCACTCCCTTGGCACGGGGTGCAGCAGATGAAGATGCCTTCAAACAGACATGAGGGGGGCTGAAATCCTATGACACCTCCAAGTGAACTGTATATTTCCAAAATGTTAAGCAGCTTTGTGAGAGAGATTATCCTGAAGGATGTTTTCCCGTAGTGTTGACATTTCTGTGTGAGTGATTAATTCCAACACAGGCATGGGGTGAAGAGGCAAAACCCTTTACTCACTGCTACCAGGCAAGCTCTGGCCTTTGCCCCAGCAAGGTTATTAATTCATCCCTGACCTGTGACACTGCAGGTGACTTTGTCACCCTCATCTCCTCGGTCACTTCTCAAGGCAGAGACCTGAGGATTTTCCATGCCCCTTTTTATGAACCACTGTGGTGGTACAGGCACTTTTCAGCTGTTTGTCCTCCAGGGGTCTGACTGCCTGTACGTTTTGTCCATGTGCTGTCACAAAGACCCTGCCTTGACTTTGAAAAAGGGGACAGCAACAGCTGAAAACAAAGATGAATTGTCACTTTTGTACACTGGTGGCCGAAGGGAGTTGCAGTGCTGCAGGTGACGAGGGCAGAAGGGGAAGCCATGGCTGCCTGAGCTGCTGGGAATTTTCTAACCCTCTCACCCAGCTCATTGATGACTCTCTAGAGAAGAGTCACTCCTCCCCTGCACTTCCAGTCAAGGGTGTCTTTCACCAGGGAATTTAATTTGCTGCAGAAAGGTTATTATATCTCTTCTGAGGTTTTGTACTCAATTCCTAAAAAATATAGAAAGTAAGTATGAAAAGAATATATAATAACATGTATAATCTATCTACTTCTATATGAAAGAATATAAAAGAAATATAAAAACTGCAATGTAGTGAATAAAGCTCCTTTTGCAATAGGAATCACTTCACACCATCAATGACTCTGCTCAGCCGTTCCTTTTGGGCTGTTGTACCTTCAACTCTACACCTCCAGGAGCAGCTCTTAGGTCTGATGGTACCCACAGGGATTCATCCAGGATAAAAGGAGTTTTCATCTCTCAGGAATTCAAGCATCCTTATATATGGTACTGAGTGGGTTGGATGCATATGCACACGCAGGTACTTCACCCAGCGCCAAAATCTGACAGCTCTGAAGAAGAAGACATCGTTCTGTGGAAGGGTAGAGCAGATGAGGTGTTTAGGAGAGCACAGAGAGCACTCTGAACCCTGTATGAGGTCAGCTGCTGTGCAGAACTAAATCCCTCCACTCGCAGTAAGACAAATGCTTGGCTGAGAGCAGCAGGACCACCTGCCCAGTGATTTGTGGTGTCACAAGGTGACAGCAGAAGAATGAACTGAACAAGAGAGCTTCTATCTCCACCCTGCAGTACTGATTTTTGAGGATCCCACCAGAGAAGGAAGGAGTCCACCTGGGAGAGGTGATGGGATGTTGTTACCTGGCCAAAGGCATATGAGATCTTTAGATGGAGTCACTTGTGTATGGAGAAAGCACAGCAGCAGAGACTGGTCATAGGAGAGGTAAGTGAACCTTTTATTACAGTTAGCATTCCAGCAGCAGTTTTTGGAGGAATAATATGAAATTCTAGACTGTACAAAAATTACAAAGTTTGGCAAGATTTTGAAGCTCTCAATAGGCAAAGGCACTTTTCTTCCAGGCAAGGTTGTCCAGGACATGAGAGTCTGAAGGCTCTCAGTGCTGCACCCTGCATAATTATTAATTTAGTTACCTTGGTCTTACAGGGGCCTAATATAAATGAGACTAAAAGGTGTCATGATAGCAGTATGGATGGTGCCTGTGTTGACAATCCCTTCCATGGGAGATGGCTGCATGCCCACGATAAAATAAGCAAACAATCAGGAAACACATGTGGGACACTTCTCTCCCACTCTGCAGATCTCCAGTTGTTAGGGGTAACTGCTTCTCTCAGGACTCCTCCAGTTAAATCATCTGCACTTGGAATCACACAAAAGCCATCTAAAATCATACCAAAATCTAAATAAATCAGCATCAGCAAATCTGCTGCAGGCATCCAGTCCTGTAAGGACATGACCATTTTAACACTTGTCAGGGTCATAGCACAGAGCTGAGGAAACAGCCCTGGACAACTCTGCATTCTCAGGAGAATAAAACCAGAAGACACACAGAGTCACCCAGCAGGCAGTGGGAACAGGAGCAATGGCAGCATTACTTAACTATGTGCAATTTGCTCTCCCTATCTTGATTTAAATTACACTGCCAGAAGAGACTGACAGTGTCTGGAATCAAATTGCTTAGAAAAGTGCCTCTTCAGAGAGAGAGGAAAAAAAAGCCCAAATAACTCGAGTGCAAATGGTCTTGCAAAATGCCTACTGTGATTGGGGACAGCAGGACCTGGGGCTCGTGTTCATTAGGATAATGCTCATGTAATTGTGCTGGGCCAAACCCCCATGAAATGGGGGGGCTGCACCCCTGACATTCCTACAGCGCACACATTAACTTGGTCTCCTCTCAAGAGGGGGAGGAGGCACTAGTAAATAAGAGTCTCTTGCTCTGTTCCTGCTTTCTTCACTTCTTCGGGTCAGCCTGGGCTCTGGGGACCATCTTCAGGACAATGGGCTTCTTTGGCTGCACGAAACCTTTCGAGTCCAGGACCAGTGGGATCTTGAGCAGGAGGAAAAAAACAATGAAACAGCCACATCAGCCGGGAGAAAGGACAGACAGGACAACAGGAGCCCTACAGCTCACACACGTCCAGCTACCACTTGTTTTCAATGCATTTCCCAACTCACAGGTGTACCTACAGCAGGAGCATCACTACTGCTCATGCAAAGCAGCCACCAGCTGGCGTTTAAGAGCCCTCAGCTCTTGGATAAACTGGTTGGCGAGCTCTGGCTTTCACGTGGTGTGGCACAACGAGCTCGGTGCACTGATCAACAGGCTGCACGTGGAGGGAAGAGCAGCCAAATCCCACCCAGGGAGCTGCAGCTAAGTGGGGGCACGCAGTGCCATTTTGTTTAGTGCACAAGTGTGTCAGTGCTAAGGGCAGCTAGATCATAATGGCAACTGGAGGAGCAATAAGCTCTCCAGGAAGAGCGAAACTAAAATTGCTGCTCAGAAGAAGTTCCAAAGCAAAAGCATCCTCACATGAAAAGGTTTCCATGGGGTAGGCTGGGAATCTCATCAGAAGCTGTGTTTAAAGCTGGTGCTGGAGGGAGTCATCTTGCAGGGGAGGGAAGTGTGTTTTAAGTCTCCCCCACCAATGGATGCTGCTCATATCCCAGCTCCTCCTCTCCCCCTCAGGACAAGGGTGACACACCCAGCCCAACAGGCCACATTCACACCCCGTAGCCCAGCGAGCTTTGTTTCAGGAAATTTAAACAATATGGCTGGGAGCCCACTGTGCCATCCGTGGAGCAGTGAGAGGAGGCTGCAGCTTCCATACACATGTTCCAAAGGGATGCTCCAGCATGAATTTCTCCTTCCCACTCTGATCTGATGTACATGACACCTTCTGTAGAAAAAAGGGCTGAAAGAGCCCCATAAACCTATGGGCACCAATAATACAATACATATTTAACTTGTCTCCTTTTAATTAAAGGCAGTTATAAAAAGAATCAATTTTATGGATTGCAGAGGACTAGAAAAATGTCATTAGACTTGGGGGAGGGTGGATAGGTCACTGCATTGTTAATGGACTATTACAGTCTTTCACCTCCAGGTTACTAGTTGAGCTGCAATCTGAATCTGCAGAGATTGCAGCTGAGCACCCGTGCCAAGTAATAATTTAATAAGGATTTTTCTGTTTCTTACAACAAACGTCCTTTGAGTGACTTGTTGCCCCCTCTGCTCTGATTTCCCAAGCTCTCCTCACCAACAGAATGTAATAATGGCCCAGCCTTTTGCAGCAGTGAGTGCAGGGAGCTGGGTTGAGCTGGAAACACCGTAGTGCCGCCTGCCTGAGGCACAGGGAGCTGCCGTGCTCTCAGCAGGGCTGCACTGACACATCATTTCCAACAGCTCCTGCATTTATTTCATGTCAAACGCTCCCACCCTGCCAGGCCCATCCCATCAGTACTGTATGCAGCATTCACTGGGATCCTGGGTAAAACCAAAGCCTGGTGGGATCCTGCTTAGTCTAAAGGAGGGAGAGGGTCACCAATTCAAACTTAACCCAGATTGTGCTTGCTTGAAAATTGCTACCCTTTAGGGACTGCCCTGGCCCATAAGAGGTGAATTTTGGTGTCCTGGGATGTCCCACAGAGAATAGCCATGTTTGTGTTGCAAAGCAAACCCCTTAAAATTAACTGGGAAGATTTAAACAGTTATGCCCATACAAGACTAGGACCATCTCAGTGGGAGTAAGGGGCAGATAATGAGACACATCACCCCACATCCTCACCGGTGTGTCTTTGCAGGTTCTGAATGAGAAGTTCTGCAACAGGACGACCACAGCCACTTTCATGACGAGGAGAGCAAACCTCATCCCTATGCAGTTCCTGGGGCCAGCCCCGAATGGCAGGAAGGTGTAGGGGTCAATACCCTCTTTGTTTTCTTTACTGAACCTGATTACAACCAAAAAAAACCAAGTTAGCAAGAGCTACTGTTCCAGGATGTGTCAGCTTCCAAATCTGAAGTGATGAGTGGTCTGGGAAGGCAAAAGCTTTTTGTGTTTCTGTGCGTATTAGAAGAATCCAGCTAAGTCCCTTATTTCTGTCTCAATAGACACCTTATGCCTCTGCTTTCATCCTACTGCTCAGATTTGGTTGTGCAAATCCAGGTGCATTGGGTGACCTGGGAATACCTGAAATACACTAATGGATTTCATAACTACTCTCTTCTCAGAGCTCCCTCTCAGCTCCAAAACTGAACCCAGATTTCAAACCCTAAACCACACAGGTCTACAGCTCCACAGCTTCCCTTTAGATCAAAGGACCGAGCGAACACAAAGACGTTCTCCCCCTGCGTGACTAAAGGCAGGGCTGCTTTTGAGACATGCCAGTCCCATTCCTTTCCTCATCATGAAAAACAGGGAAGAACAATCAGCTTCACAGAGAAATTTGCCACTGAGCATTTGCAGTAATACTTCTTAGTGATCAGCTAGTTTTCATGTCAGAAAGCTTTTCATTCCCAGCGCACGAGGTCCAGGTACAAACCTCAGCCGTGCTAAGTCAGAAGTGAAGTATCTCACTACTGAGACATCAGCACATCCCTCTGATGAACTCCCAGCAAGGCAAGTGAGCCCTAAACAGCTTCTTGTCCAGCTACCCATGCCCAGTTTGACAACTGGAATAAAGATGTGGCTACTGGAGCAAGTGGTGCAGCCTGGCCCATTGCCAGAGCACTCCTATTTGGGTGTTCTCTTCTGAATTCAACACAAGGTGACCATAGGAGGCCCCAGAGATGCTTCTGCCTGATACTGCTGTCCCATTTTGTCCCAAAGGTCACCACACACCAGGATTAGTTTATTAGGGGTATTTCAGCTCCAAATGCAAGCGCAGACGTCTGGTCCTGCTCTCTCTGGACCAAGCCTCGATGTCTTGGTGGCCACCTGAAGACTATCAGGTTCATGGTACCCCAGGTCTGCCTTGGGCTATTGCCTCATTTTGCAGGGTCTGACAGAGCTCCTAAGCAAAGATTGCTTCATAACTTGAGTTAAAAATTAAGTTTTATTTCCTACCCATCTTTGCCCTTCCACTGCTCATTTGCAGGGCATTGTGCCAGTCATCCAGTGGCTCTTGCTTTAATATCTGGCCATAAACCCCTCAGTGTTACAGCTGCTGGGAGCTGCTCTCACTGTTGCTCCCTTCAATGCAGTTAATTAAATTCCATGCACAGTTTATGGATGTAGATCATAAAACTCCCCTCACGGTAATGCTGGGACTAGATGTCAGACAATGATAAATGCCTAATTTAAATGTTATAATCACGCATTCCCCACTTTTGCTGCCATTCCCACTCCCAGGGCTGAGGTGGAGCATACAGCTATTCCCCCCACGTGGCCCTTACCTCTCAGGCCTGAACTCATCTGGCTCTGGCCAGTACTGAGGGTCCCGGTGCAGCACGAAGGCTGGGATTAAGACCACCATTCCCTCTGGAATAGGCACACCATTGAGCTCCACAGTCTTCTTGCAGACCCTCTCGAGCCGGCCCCCGACGGGGTAGAGCCGGAGGGTTTCGTTCACCACCATATCCAGGTACTCCATCTGAGTGACGGCGCTGTACGTGGGAGCGGCCTGGGAGAGGAATGGGGGGGGGCTGAGAACACAGCACTGCAACTCCCACCCCTACAGTGCTTCCAGGGAAGGGGGAATCTCAAGGCCAGCACCTCTGCCACTCTGTTTCCAACCTGGGTTTGCAAGGTACAGGTGGGAACAAGCGCAGCATCTTCCCACCCTCCTTTACCTTGTAGGGCAGGTGTGCATCGACCTCGTCCTGGAGTCGCTGCTGCACGTCAGGGTGGACGGCCAGGTTGTAGGCTATGTAGCTGAGGGTGGAGCTGGTGGTCTCATAGCCAGCAAAGACAAAGATAAGAGCCTGGGCCAGAACCTCCTCATCACTTAATGCTGAAAAAAGGCACAGAAGCACATACAAGAAGCTGAAAACTACAGTAATCAACCCTTGGGAATTCAGGATCCCAGTCATCAGTCTAGGTAATGCTACTCCTAGCTACGTAACAGTTGGTAAAGGAAACATCCAGCTTACTCTGGTACCACAAAGGGGTGCAGCCTGCAGTGCAGGGTGTCCTACAAATACCCTGTTCTGGCACCTCAAAAGTTTAGAAGCATCCTGCCTTGACTGAGGTTGATGGACTGGGACTGTGCCTCGGCTGAGCCATTATTTTCTTAGTTTACCTAGGGTGGAAAACAGAGATGAGCTCACAGGTGAGCAAGGTACACCAAGCATATGTGCTTTTTGATATACAGCCAACATTGCTGGCCTTCAGAGGAGACAAAATAAGAAATGGGGGTAAAGAGACACTCTTTGCTCTTTGCTCTTCATTGCACAAACACACCTCAGGACTGATCCTAGGAAATGGGACACAATAAAAATATGGCTGATCTGAGATAAACATCATTATGGCCCCACTACTGAGACCTTCAATCTTTCATGGGATTAACAACTAAAATCCTCTCCCTGCTTCCCTGTTAAATGGCTAAGGAACTACTGCTTTCTGCTGAGAGGAGGACAGATCTCAAGACATACTTTTGTCCAAGTTGGTCTCAGCAGACTTGGAGCCACCATGTGAGTTCTGCGATTCAATCATGAGCTGCAGGAAATCCACCCGGTCCTGGAGAGAAACAGAGGCAGAGAAGACGCGCGTGGGGAGGAGGCAAACCTTGTCCAGCACAAGTCCCTTGCTGAGACATCTGCTCCACTCACAGCTCATGGCTTCATGGCATGATGAGGTCTGGACTAGAGACCCTCTCTGAACACAGGTATTTTCTCCACTTGGACTCACAGGCAGGGTGTGGTTCTAGCCTTTCTCAGGTTTGGTGAGCTTGGAGAGCAGGTGACACACCAGAATTTCTGAAGATGCCACCAGGTCCCTCCTGCACTCAGGACAAGACACTGCTCCTGAAGAGAAGAGGCCACCTAGGCTGGACTCACCGTGTTGCTGCCCTTTTCCCGTTCCTTCTTCATTTTTGTGAAGACATTCTTGAAGAAGTCCATGACGTCTGAGGGTAACAGAGTCACTTGCATCTTCTTCAGCACAGGGATAACAAAGGGGAACATCACTAAAAGGAAAGAAGAGACCAACATACTTGAGCTCAAAGGGGCCCCGAGAAAATCAAAACTGGCACAAAGCATAGAGAGGAGCAGTACATCTGGACCCTGACCCTTTTTGTTGCCTCCAGCTCTTTTTACCTAACCATGGCTGGGATGCAATAGCACTTGAGAATCTCCTCCATATGTTACTTTATGACCACAATACCACACTAAGTACAGCTCTCTGTGATAGAGCAGCTCTCCAGCATCTCTGCAAACAGGGTCTCTTCTCATAGCAGGATGCTGCCAAGACCCACATGGGCTGTACAAAATCCTGGCTGTGCTTTCCCTGGGGAAATATTTCTGCAGGTCTGAGACGGTAAAATCAATCCCACAAAGTGCTGAGTGTCTCCCACATGGCAAAAAGGACTCAAAGCTACTAAGGGAGCTACCAGAAAATGCAGCACCTTTGACATCAATGCAGGGCTGTATGAGATGAGGTTTGTCATACCTAACAGTAAGAATAGAGGATTTAGGAAACTGAATTGGAGAAATTTCTTAATGTTGGTGACAAAGGGGTCATTGGGGTTGTTCATGGAGTCAACATTGACGCTGAAAGAAGTGCTGGTCACCACATCCATGCTGTAAGCTCCAAAAATGCTGAGTAGAGAAGAAGAGAGAGTGAATGAGATGAACCCAACCACAGAAATAAGTAAGAGCCCATTTAGGAACAATCCTTGTGAGAGGGAATCTCTCTTAATGCAGAGTCCTAACACAGTAGGTCTGTCCTGATCTGGCAGTAACCATGATTGTATTTTCTGAAGTTTCCCCAGTTGCATTCATTCCCCCAGTTTTTCTCAGCTTCAGAAACCTAAGCTGTAGTTGGAAAGCACTGAACTGCGGTCCAGGGTAACAAAGACTATATTCTGATTTTCATCTGTAAAAGAGATTGCAAAAATTGCATCCAAAAATACCACATCTTCTGCAACTTCTGGAAAAATTCAGGAAAATGCTTCCTTCCTCAAAATGTATCTCCAGTAAAATGAAATGGGGAACAGGGCACAGCTCTCCCATTTGAGCAGAGTGGAGCACAGCAAGCCCACTGCTGAGGAACATGCCATGCCCATGTCTGCTGTGGAGTTTGCCTCCACAGCTGACAAGAGCTCCATGCTGCAGCGTGGGAAAGGCTCTCCAGAGCAGCCCCTTCCCCACACTGAATACAAACCCTTTGCTGTCAGCCCCACACAGTTACTCACTCCTTCGCAGTCACAAACTCATCATTAGCCACTTTCTTCTCAATGTTTTTCACTAGTTTTTCACCATAGTGATTAATGATATGGAACATCTGAAATGCAAACCAAAGTAGAAAGCACTGTTGACTCTTTCCCTGCCACCAAACAAGGCTGGGCCACACTGCCATCTGCCACTCGCCATGTACGGCTTGTGGGGGGAAGGGCAAAGTGGAAGAGCAAAGGGAAACTCTCACTTCCAGGCCTCAGATGTTGCTTTCTCTCATCTTAACAATCCATCCAGAGAGCTCATCTGACTAGGACTGAACATGGCTCCTGGGTGCATGGAAAGTGGACAAGCACGGTCTGAGTGATGTGTTCAGCAGGATGAACATACAGGCCATAGGGCCAACAGCCTCAGCTTGCAACACCTTGTGTGCTGTTTCATCCCCCAACCCCTTCTCCTGACTCCCTCCCAGGATGGCAGACAGACACTGTGTTGCTGAACTGTACCAAAAATGCAGGTGCTCATGGACATGGTCCTGGCAAACAGGGCGACTTCCCCATTTGAGGGGAAGGTCTGCACTCAGAAACAGCCCCGTTCTCCTCCAGCTATTGATGCAAAGTACCACTGGCCTATGCTTTACCTCCTTCAGCTTCCCACTGGTGAAGGTTGGAGACAGAACTGTACGAATCCTTTTCCACTGCTCATCTTCAGCCACGTTGAGGGCCGACTCCAGGATCCCGTTCAGATCAAAGTTCTGCACAGGAGAACAGGAGACAGGGGAATGTTTACAGCCCCCTTCCATGTGATAGAAATGCAGAGAAAAACCCACCATGGAGTGTTGGCTTGGCCTCTGAAGTCACGTCAGCTCTACCTCAACCAGCAAACAGAAATAGAAACAAAAGTGTAAGAATTTTTAACACCAGCCCTAGGGCACATCCGGGCTGATGTCCCCATGTCCCAGCCAGAGTGGCCCCTACACCTCCCTAGCAGTTTTGAGGTTGGTACCATCAATAAACCGGGGCACGTCACAGAGCAAGTACTTGCTGAAGGGCTCAGAGGAGACCAGAAACCAAGAACAAACTCTTTCTTTCTTGCTGCATGTGCTCTGTACTGGACAGCAAAGCACGGGACTAGGTACCTACCCGGCGATTAGTAAAATTGTTGTAGCACTCTTTCACCAGGATGTTTTTGATGAGGATGGGGTCCAAAACAGCCAGCACAGGCTGCCTGCCATCATAAATCCTAAGCCAAGAGAAACCCACAGTCAGTCCATCCTTCATGATCACCTGGAGCAAAAGCAGCCTGCTCTGCCCTTGGCCAGAGCCATGGCACAACTGGTTTGGGCCACCTGAGTAGCCTCTGACAGAACAGCTGGAAGGATGAGACTGAAACTTTTTTATTATGCAGTAAAACAGGAGAAAGGGAAAGAAAGTGGCAAACATGGGTAACATGAGCATTTCTAGCAATTGTCTGTGGTACTGAAGAGTTGCCAAAGCTGTGTGGGTTTAGATAAACGGCAGCTTTTTGCCATGATGTTGATCCCCTGCACTCGGGCTGTCTGAGCTGTTTCCACTACTGATAGCTGGAGACAAGAAATCCACACCAAACAACCCACCTGTGGGGGAAAGAGATTTCCTGTCTGGCCTACAAGGCACGGAGAGGTGAAAAACTCATCTGTCTCCTCCATTTTCCAATCGACAAGAGACAGAAAAACTTAAAAGTCATGGTGTGGGCTAAAGGGCAGGGAGCCTTGGGCTGCAGCTGAGGGAAGCTGCCATCTTCAAGAAGCTGGTGAGCATTTAATCTTTCGAAAAAATGCACCAGGTTTCATGAAGCCTCCCAGGATTTTTCTGCAGAGCAATTTTGTTTTGGTTTGAGAGGTTCTCAGTAGAAGCATGATAAGAGGCCCCTACACAAAACAAGCACTGTGCAGGGAGCAGGGAGGCAGGTTGAAAGGTAGCTCGTGCCCCAGCTCTGGGAGAAGCAGGGAGCAAGATGAAAAACACTGTGGCAGCCTGCAGCTTGCTTTCTGCTCCAGACACACAGAAGAGCAGCTTCAAAGGCAGGAGGCTCAGTTTGACACCAAGCAGTGGAGGTGATTTTCAAAGCTTATGCAAACAAATGACCCCACAAACTGGCCATCACCATCCCTGCCCCACACCACACTGAAACCCCAGCAGGAGAGAAGCCTTGGAGAGGTGGGTGGAGACTTTCCCAGCGGTGAACCTCAATTCTCCCAGGCTGTCACTGCTGGAATTACAGTGCTGAGAGACATGGTGGCAATGTACCTTTTCCCATTCTATTCTGGGGCTGTGGAGCACCCTGAACTTGTAGTTTTGTTCTGCAGAAACTCACCCCCAGATTTTCCCATACTTTTCAAAGCATTTCTGATCAAAGTTGCAGACTCCCTGGAAAACAAGAAAGGAGAAATGAACAGTTTGCCAGTGAAAAGTGATCAAAGCAGGTCACAGCTGGCAGCACAGTGCATCCCACAGCCCCACTGTAAGTGGCAGAGGTTGAGGTTGGGAGGTGCACGGTCCTCTTAAGCATCACATGGATGCTTAGGGGACATTTGCATTGGAGAGAAAAAGAGAGCAGAGATTAGAAAAAACAAAAGTACTTTCAACTTCCACCAGCCAACCTGATCTAAAAATGTAATGCAGACAAGGTATGACACGGTACAAAGTTTTAGTGAGCAGAGTTAGGAGGCAGAACTGGATCCCAGGGTGTCCTTTCACCTTCAGCTCAACAAGCTACAGCTGCTGCTGCCTTGTCCTCATATGATCTTCCTCTGCAGTTACTGAGCTGGAGTGAACACGGATTTTTATTTTGTTTCCATTAGGGTTTTAACTGATGTTACATGTAAGGATGAAACTTATGGGACACGTAACACTCATTAAAACATTAGTAAGAGGCAACATGCACAATGTAAACCCAGCAAACACAAGTAAAACACCTCTTTTATTGAAGCCAATACACTTGTTCTGCATTTGCAATCACTTACCTGGGATCAGCTACTGCCTTGTTATGTGATAAGGTTTGGTATTTTGATAATATTTGAGTTTTATTTAAAAATCTATTTGTCTGGCTTAGTCCCAGGCTGGCCCAACAGCAAGTGGCTGGATGAGGCATTGCTGAGGCTAATTCAGCCTCTTCATGTTGACGATAAAAAGGGCAAAAAACCACGCAGTTCCCAGAAAACAGCACTCTTAGGCATCTCTCCAATATTTTTTTTGTTTCCAACAGAACTTCAGCTGCTCGAGAGCAGGTAGAAACACAGGGAGAAACTAAAAATTTAAATAACAAGGTAGTTTTAAAATACATCACACCTCATTCAGGTCAGCCTGAACTTTTATGCTTGCTGTGTGCCCAAAGAGCTTCCTACCTAAAAGCGTAATTTTCAACTGACTGAATGAAGGACAGAGGAGAGAGATGCCCAAAGAATGGGGAAAACAGCACCAGCCACAAGATGGATCTAAGGCACTACAGAGCAGCAGCTGCTGGTACTCACATGTCGGTACTCCAGGAAAGTTCCCACAAACGGCAGAGGCCGTGGGCCAGGAATGCCCAGCTTCTTGAAGGTCCGGTAGGGCCATATCCCATAGCTGCCAAGGAAAGAGCACGTGAGAAGCACTTATGCAATAAAAAGAGAAGATACTTCTTCCTGAGCACAGGGAACTGCTTAAATAACTGGTTCCTGTCACTCAGAGAAAGCTGAAATTATGGACCAGCGGCAGCCCTGCCGAGGATGCTTTTTGCAGTAAATGCAGGATCACTTGGGGTATGTTTTGATGGAAGACAAGGGCTGAAAGGAGCTGCAGCCCAGCCTAGGAAAACCAGCGCACATGGGCACCTCAGGGCTTTATTCAGGGCCTCATTTAGTTGCCCAGATGAGACAACTGTGACTCGGGAGAAGTCTCGGAGCGACTGAGTTCTGAAGCCGAGACCTGCCCTTGTGTTTGTCTTTGCAAAGACCTCCTGCGATGCTCAGGTGGCCGCGCTACAGCGGCACGGCAGGAACATAAATTACCACCGCAAAATTAAGTTTTTGCCTGTATAGCTCACTACAGCTCCCCTGAGCCACATAAGCCGAAGTTTTGCCAACAGAACTACTTAATCGGGGGGTTCTGCTGGCAGCAGCTCCGGCATCACCCTGCGCTGCTCCCAGCTGGCACAGTCCAAGGACGCCACGGGCGCTGCTGCCTTTAAACACCCGGAGGTTACTCCCTCTTGGGAAAAGTTAAAAAAATATCAAGGATTTCCTTTAATTTCCCGCCCAGCCCAGCTCGCTCCTTCCTACCCGCCGGCAGCGGGGCCCCGCAGCCCCCCTGACCCGCCCTCGCTGTGCCCTGACGGCAGCGCGGGGGCCGCGCGTGGTTTCGGCACTAATTCACTGGAACCCCGCTGACACCGGGCTCTCCTCCTCCTCCTGCCCGGTCCCCCAGGGAACTGGCCTCTACTTACAGGGCCACGAGGCACAGGAAGGCGACGAGGAGCAGCCAGGTGACGGGGGAGAAGCTGGGCAGGAGCTGCATGGTGCCCGCTGTCCGCCCGCTTCTGTCGCCGCCGCGCCGCGGCCCCGGCCCCGGCCTCGGCCTCTGCCGCCATCACGTGAGGGAGGCGGCGCTTCCCTGGCCGCTCGGAGCCTCAGGACCGGGCCCCGTGTGGGTCTGCTGGGGTCAGGGTGCTGCGGGACCGGGGTGTCGGTCCCCGTGCGGGTCTGCCGGGCTCAGGGTGCTGCGGGACCGGGGTGTCGGTCCCCGTGCGGGTCTGCCGGGCTCAGGGTGCTGCGGGACCGGGGTGTCGGTCCCCGCGGGGGACTGCCGGGGTCAGAGTGCTGCGGGACCGGGGTGTCGGTCCCCGCTCTCCCGGGGCTGGAAATCGCTGAAAGGGCGCTTTGCTCAAACGGAGCAAAGGGCGGCAGCGCCCCGAGCTCCCCGCGCTGCCTCTGCAGGGACAAGGAGCTGCTGCTGTGGCCCGTCTGTCCCAGCTGCGGGGGTGTCTGTGTGTGCACCTTCCCCTGCGCCTCCTCTCCCACCGCCATGTATCATGTCCTGTAGCTCCTGTTTAGGGTCCAGAAGGACACAGACCTGCACCAAACACCTGCCCAGGCTGAAAGGGGCTCGTTGCCCTCAGGCAGATGTTTTGAAAGATACAATCCTGTGGCAGCATGGCTTGCAGTCGCGCCTGTGCCGGTGGAGGCTCTGCCTGATGTCCCACTGCTGGGAGCGGTGGTTTCGGTGACCTGCCAGCCCCAGGGAGCCACCAGGGCAGGGCAGGGCGGTGTGGGCAGCAGGTGCCGAGGGCACAGCGGCAGCAGTCCCCAGCCGTGTCACCTGGGGATGGATTCCCACATCCCCTCTGCCCCGGCCGTTCTCGCCGCACTCAGGTTGCACAAGATGATGTCATTTGGCTTTAGGCAGCTCAGTTTCCCCCCCAGACACAGACACGGGACTGGCTGCTTTCTGCCAGAGAAATGGGTAATGCATTACGTGTATGGGGACACATGGGAGCCTCTGGCCGGTTTAGTTTCAGCGCATGCAAACGCCCCGTGCTGGTGGGCGGGTGTGGGGATGGGTCAGGACATGGTGTCCTTTGTTCCCATCACACTGGGAAGGGCCACAAATCTCTTCCTCTGTCCAGTCCAGCACTGTCCCCTTCTCCATGTTCTCTGAACGCACCAGCAGACCTACAAGGACCCAGCTACTGACTCTCCGTGCACATCACATTCACCTGCATCAGACATCACTCTCCTGCCTTTACTCAGCCTTAAAGAAACCCAAGTGCTTCTGCGGTTACCTGCCAGTCAGATCTCACGTGGCTCTACCCACAGGCCAGCAGTGGATTTTGCCTCTGCCCAAACATTTCTTTTGCCTCATAAAACACATGCAGCATGTGCTGAGCTGCTGGTGGGTCCAGCAGTCACCTCCACACTTAGGTGGAAGAGCTGAGCAGCAGCACTGCCAGTTTTGGTAGGTCGGTGTCTCAGACATCTCCAGCATTGCACAGCCACGATGTGCTCAATGATTCACATAATCACTGGCTGACAGTAATCAATTAACCATTTTATGGAGGCACATCCCTGATTCCTGCTTCTCCAGGCTGCTCTGAAGAGCTGAGCTGTAGCAGCATGCTGTGACAGGAACTTTATTCTCCATTTTATGGGATCTGCCCCTTTTAAGACACCTTGAAGCAGCTGTACTCGGGGAGTTATCCTTTCTCTTGCATCCAAAGGCTGGTTCTTCTCCTTGATGGGTCCCATACCAGAAGGACATAAAGAACAGCAGTGAGAGGCAGGAGGAGAAACCAGGTGCTGGAGCAGTAACTCCCCGGCTGGGATTAGCTGCATTTCTTCCCTCGCACAAACCCTTTGATTTTCCAATAACTTCTAACAGCTGTTGTGATTTCTCAGTGGGAAGCAGGTTTGTGGTTCAGTATTTTCTCCTCTCAGACAGGAACTGAAGCAAAGACAGACTTCAGAGCTGGAGAACAAGGATGCTAGCTAGCCTCCAAAATATGTAAATAAACTGTGCAAGCATCTTTGCATACATGGAAATTACTCATTTGTCCAAAACAAGTTTGAGTGGGAGCAATTTTCTGATTTACAGGAATGGTTCATTATGTGGCTGGTGAACCTCTGCAAACTCCTTATTCATCTGACTTTTGGTTTGGCTATTTTGCAGATCTCTTGAAATGCTGTGTCTCTCCAGCTCCCCAGATTTGAGAAAATCATAGTTGATAAAATGTCCACCTCCCAGTCAAAATTGCTGTGATGACTCAGAGCTGCAGGTGGGGCCATCCTGAACACTCGCTGTCAGATAATTTTATACAAATTGCATGTATTAAAGTGATGCTTTTATCTTTACACAGCCCTTTAGACTAAATGTAGTGGTAGACTCTGTACTTATTGAGACTATTTTTCTAATGTGAATATCACTGAAATGGCACCCAGGAGGGATAAAGCAGAGGGAAAGGCTCTCCAGATCATTTTTTCTGGCAACATTTAAAGGGGTTTAGCATTGTGGGCAAGCAAATCACACAACAGCACTGCAGGTGAGGGGCTGCTGCAGCATCCCAGCACCTTGTCTAAGAGAATGGAAGAAAGTTGCCCAGGTTTGGGCTACACAACTTTTGTCTGTCCAAGGCTGGTGATCCAGCAAAAACATCTTGTGGTACGAAAAGGGGAGCGATGAGTGCTCCCCACTGCACTTGTGCAGCAGATGTGCTAAAACAAGTGACAAATAGCAGCAGCAGCAGACTGTAAGTTGACATCAATGCTTCTTCTAATTCACCTCTTTCACAAAACTGTCACTTTTCCCCCCTCTCTCCCATTTCAGATAATAACTTATTAATAGGAGATGTCTCCAAGAGAGCTGCTAGACCCCATTGGTAGGAGGCACATCAATGCCAGTGACCTCTCTGCTGTGCTGGTCTACAGGCATGGTTATATATTGGAAGGCAGAGCTGGTTCACAGCCTTAGTGATGTTTCCCAGGTTAGACACCTGTACCTATGAAGGACCCAGAGTGGTCCAAGAGGAATGTCCTCCTCTGGGTCACGAGCACACGTGGCCTCAGCCTCTATGACATTGCCCTTCTTACTGACACCAACACAGTGCCACTGCTTTGTCTATTAATAACAAATCCCAAAGGCTCTAAAAAGGCTTGCTGGAGCTCTGGGGATGTGCACGGTGCTATTAAAAGGCTATTTATTCTTATGCCCTGGGGAGAGGAGGAGTAACTGAGTGTGACCCTCTTCCCCCCCGGCAGGGTGTCCCTTGATGGTTCTGGGCAGCACTGAAGCCATGGCCCTGCCCTCCCACTCTCATCCTCTGGCCACCACGTGATCCCTCGCGCTGCGGTGGCTCCTGTGTGTTTGCTCTTGCTGCACCACCTCAGCAACAATCCCAGTTCAATATTAACTCACACATTATCTACCACTCCTCTTTGCAGTGGCAGAGTGCTGGGCTTGCATGCACTGGGTGCTCTTCCTATGTTTGTGTCGGTCACCCCGGAGCACAGCGCCCTTCTGCTGTGCCAACGCCCTGCACTCCTCTGAGCCGGGAGGGAACAGGTGGCCAACAAACTGAGATATGTGGGGATCCAAAAGCTGGTGGTCACCATGGCTAACACAAACAGAAGGAGATGTGAACTATAGTCATCAGTAAAAATGGGACAATGCACCTTAGACCAACTGGGAGAATGGTGAGTGAACTGACGGGGTGCAGAGGATGGCATTAAACCTCATGCAGAACTTCATTTTCTAAAAGGTCCGAGAGAGAGAGATACAAAAATTTTAACCTGAAGGAGAGGTGATTTTAATACTGTCTGCTTGGTGGGACTGAATGAGGCCAATGGGAGAAAAGTCCTGCATGAGTGCAGAACACTGGTGGAAGACTATCCCCAGAAGCTGAATGCTCTCCTGCATCTCAGGCTCTCTTATTAGCTGCTGTGTTACACACCCAAAGGTTTTCCTTTCCTCCACGTACTATGGGAAAAGTTTTAACACACAGTCTTTCTAGCAGACAGCAAAATGTCAGCCCCATTAACAACCAGGCTTTTATTCACTGACTGCCCCATCTTTAATAATTCTCTTCTTATTTTCCTGTCATCCCACAAACGGGATCATGAACTGTTTATTCCTGGCTCTTTCTTACAAACCTTGCTCTCAAATGAGCCTCTTGAAAGGACTAAATGGGGAAGCACCAGATGTCTGACATCCTCAAAGAGCTCCAGCCGCCAGGGAAGGACCAAGGGCTGGCATCAGCTTCTGCCTTCCCTCTCACCAAGCCCGAAACCACACAGGGCTTCATGCCTGGGTATTTCTGAGACCTCTGCAGAGCAAAAAGACCACATTGCTCCTTTCATCCAGCGATGCTGCTGAATGCTCCTGAAGCATCGACAGCTGAAACCCATCTCGCTTTCACTCCTCTATAATTTCTGAGCAAGGATGGAAAATTATAGGCCACAGGCAGTGTTAAAGTACAAAACCAATTCTGGAAAGCACGGAGGGGGCAGTGCTGTGTGCACTCCCCACTCACGCTCGGACACCAGCTCCTCCAAGGACAATTTCTCCTTTGCCTGTCTCACATTGTACCAGAGAAGAACTTCTCTGGCTTTTCAGACCTCCCAGCTGGTAGCTCAGTCTCACTGCATGAAGCAGCCAGAAAATGTCATTGCACCATTTGCAATGACCTCAATTTCTGCCGAGCCTCTTCCAAACCAGAAATCAAGCCAGAAAAAGACAAAAATCATGACATGACCGTGAAGCCATCATCCCTAAACACATGACATGCAGCCCTTTCTACCACCATCCCCTTACCTCCAAACCCACCCTATCTCACGAGGACACACATTAGAAACAATCCAGTGTTCTGGAATCTGTTTTGGAGCCAGGATCTCTGCTCAGCCAGACCCGGTGCTTGGAGCCACATCGCTGCCCAAGGGCAGAGTTTGGCCCATTGTTTCTGTCTCCAGTGCCTGTGTTCTGGATGTTTTTTCTGGACACGTTCTGGGTATGCACCCAGGGCAGGGATGAAGCTGTTTGGCTTGTGACTCATTCAGCATTGTGGACTCCCTATCAGCAGCTGCTGGATGTGAGCCATCCCCAACGTGTTCAGGCACAGTCCTTGAGAATCCAAGCAGGTATGGCTGGAGGCTTATCACTCAACCTCACAGGATTTCTCTATTGCAGCTAAAGCTGAGCATTTGGCTGCTTGGATTAACCCTTGCTGGCTTCGTGAAATAGGCTTCATTGAAAACAAGCATCTTCCTCTCACCTTTTAATTTCTTCTGTGGTGCAGAGACAGCTATGGATCAATGAAAGTGTCCTCATCGATCACCCTGGATGTTTTTTGCTGGACAGAGTATTGAAGTACTGAATCCTTCCTTTGCCAGTCCTCCCCACAGTGGGGGATAAAACATTTCCAAATTTTCATCAGGTTATGTGAGGTTTAATCCCAGATGTTACAGTCTCCCATCAGATTAAGTCAGTCTCATAAATACATCTGAAAATTTGCCCTCATTTATCCCAATTTTCCCGTAGTTCGGCTTCTCTGATGACTCCCATTGCCCTGCTCCTCCCCTGCCCCCCACCTCTGGGGTGTTCATATCAATCAGATGCACTTGTACATACATAAAAAATAACTCAGGATTGAAAAAGTTTGTATTTACAAGTTGAGCCTTGTACTGTTGGAATTAGACTCTAATTAGGTCAGTCATGTTCCCCTGGTAGGGTAAGAATGATAGAGCTGGAAAACAGACAATTTATAAAGATCCCAAAATAACTCATCCTGCTGTTTTGTAAGAAAGATGTGTTTTCTTCGCCCTGTGCTGAGGACATTGCAGTCAAGGCCACTTGGGCACAGTGACAGCAGCCACACAGACTGCGCCTTGGTCCCGCAGGCAAAGCTGGCCTGTGCCTCGGTTTCCTCCTACCAAAGGTGGGGTATTTACCCTTCCCAATTTGGCAGGGCTGTGGTGAGGTCACCTGTGTCTGTCAGGCATTTTGTCACTCCTGGCATGAGGCCCCAGGCTATATTACACAAGCTTTTTTTTCCCAGCTTGCCTTTTAGCCTTATCTACACCTTCTGTGAAGTGCACAAAGGGCACAAACTCAGGTTAATGCTCAGGGTAAAGAACAAGTCCATGGTGCTGCTTTTCTAGGGTGTGTGCATGGAACCCCTTGGAAGTTGCACAAAGCAGGGAATTACCTTTGAATGACACCGTGGGTGTTGGTCCCTTCTTCCTCTGAACACGTTTTTGTCACGCAACTGCGGTTTGCAGCTTCCCTGTTCCTCCACGGGCAGGTGCTGATCCTCTGATTCTACAAGACTTCACAGGTTTCAGCGCTGCTGACAAATTTGCCTTGTAAAACCTCGAAGAATGACTTCACACGTCAGCCAGCCTCGTCTGATTTAGGATTACCCTGACTCGTTAACAAACGGTGATGAACGTGCCAATTGCCTACTTAATGAAGGTTCCTACCAGGCAGGGAAGTCAGCGGCCACACCGCCTTGGCTTGGAGGGACGTGCCCAGCATTTCCAAGTAAACAAGACAGCAAAGCTAAAGAACTCCTGGAGCACAGTGGAAGTGAACAAAAACCCAACAAAAACATGTGTTCACATAAAGTTCCTTTTGATTTTGTGGGAAATGCAGGTTTGAAATGAAAATAATTAGTGAGGCGAGAAGAGGAGAGGAAAAATAATAAAAACAAGAGGCAGGCTTACAAAAAGAAAACAGAAAAGGAGCAAGGAGAAAAATAAATAACCCTGGAGCAAAAACGCAGAGGGAAAAAGAGGGAACAAAAGAGACAAATAGCAGGAAAAGGATCAGTAATGAAAGCCCAGATTACTTGATTCAGTCAAGCCACTGCTTGTGCTGTTCAGGGCAGGGCGGGAAGCCAATCTGTTTTCTCTGGTATTGTTTAGGCTACAAATACCGTGGCAGATTTCCCATCCACTCCCATGTTTATGTCCGTGCTCCAACCCCAGCCACAAAAACATGTGTGGGGGAAACACGTCCCGAGAAGAGTAGGGGCTGGAAGCTGGAGGATGATACACTTTGGGAGCTGGAGGATGACACACTTTGGGAGCTGGGGGATGATACACTTTGGAGCCAAATGGGCTCAAAAAAGCGCTTCTGCACCTTATGGCAATTTTGCAAGATAATGTCTCGTTCACGAAATGCTGTGGCGGGAGGATTTTCATCTTCAGAATGGGTACAGTGATACCTCTGGGTTATTACAAGCTCCCAGCTGCAAAGGGCTGCCTGTATTTATACAACACTGCATTATTTATAATATCCTTTTCAGGAGCAGGAGAATATGAGTTCTTTCCTTCACAGTTTGACTATTTTTTTTTCTTCCCTTCTCCCACTTGGAAAACATTGATTTCTCGCCCTCATTTCTCCCACCAGAGCTGTAGCTGACCTGACTGTGTTTAGTTTACTTCTCTAGGCCAGATGCTCAGTGGGTGAAAAGCACAACCAACCCCCCTGGAATAACAGAGCTGCCCAGATTTCCACCAGCTGGGATCTGGTCCTGCCTCCCCAACATCTGCACATTTGTGGGAACTGACTGATGGCTGCTACAACACTGCTGGGGAAGGGACAAAGGCATAAAACATGTTGGCCCCATGGGTTTCTGTTTCTGAGTGGGTTTTGACCCTCCCGTGCTAAGGATCTCAGAAAGTTTATTGCTGCAAAATAATAAAATATTTAAGACTGATGAAATTTTGTGTGGAAACTATTTGAGAGTGTCAGCTCATCTGAGAAGCAGCAGGGGTTGTAAGATTTTACAGTCCAGAGCAAACAGTGAGGAATTTCAGTCCGTGTTACATTCTCACTGTCCTGAGCTGTTAACTCGTGAGCACGCTGGCAAGGCACCCAGAAACTTCTGCAACAGAAGAGTCTGGAAAAATAGTTTTTTTCCCTTCCACAGAACAAATGTACCAAGGACACAGATGTTTCCAAAAGGGTTCTTTTAATCAGAAGCAAGTTTGCAAAAGAAGAAGTAACTTTCTCATATAAAATAGTGGAGTGGTGAAGGTGAGGCTAACAAGAGGTGTGGAACAAAAACCCAGGGCAAATCTCCAAGGAGACACTGAATTAAAAGCAATGATCCGATAACCGGAGTACACCGAAGGGTAACTCAGACACAGCTGGGTGAGGTGCTCCTACCCCTAAGCTGACAGCAGATACCAATTCAGAGGACGGACTCCAGCCCAAGAGAGGCAAAGTGACCGGCTACAAACTCACCAGAATATGGGGTTCTTGCACCTTTCTGCTACCTGAGAGCTCCCACTGCACTGTGACAGGCCCCAGCACGGCCCAGGGGCGTGGTGACATCAAAGGGGGAGCCCTGGTGGCACCTCCCACCTGCAGAACGCCACCAGTCTGTGGTAGCAGAAATTCCCAGATCTAGAGAATTGGATACAAATGGGAAAACACCTTGATATAAAGCTCTATAACCCCACTCTTGTCTCTGTATCCAGTGATTCAAGCCCCAAGAAAGTGCACAGTGATCAAACAGCATTGAAATAATGAATTTCCTGTCAAGTCTTGAGGCCCCAAGGCCATTTAAAGTGGGCAAGTGGCAGCTTTGAGAAGATAAAATTCTGAGTCAGAGCCTGAATCTCAAGTGCTAAAGGTACTTCACTCCTTGTTCAAACATATCTCACCTGTCCCAGGTGTCACTTGTGTGCTTATCCATTGTGGCTCTCTGCTATGGGGCGTGGCAAACTCTACACCTGCACAAAGTGCAAGGCAGCTTTCTTTGTCTGGGAGGGCTGGGGGACGACAAAAGGAGCACAGAAATACAAACAACAGAAGGGACTGGAAGTGTCCAAGGCCAGGTTGGATGGGGCTTGCAGCAACCTGGGATAGTGGGAGGTGTCCCTGCCCGTGGCAGGGGGGTTCAAACAAGGGGATCTTTAAGTTCTCTTCCAACCCAAACCATTCTGGGATTCTGTGACTTGTCAGGTGGAGCCATTCCAGGCCCATCATGTTCAGTCTTGGGGTGAACGTGCTCCTAATTCAAGGGTGGCTTTCCCTAAGGAGGTTTCAGTGGGTTTTGTGGAACCACATGACCACACGTGTGGCTTTAATTGAACACCACACCAACAAACCCTTCCCCACCTCCGGTAACCTTGTATCCTCTAGGAACACCTTGGTAATGGGTGGATTTCACACGTGCCAGCAACAACGTATAAAAACAACCCAAGGAATGTGACTGAACTAGCAGGAACTCCAGGCTCAGTGAAGCTGTCTGCAGCACAACCTGCCCATGTCCCAGCAGCTCTGTGGATCTCCCTCTCCAAACATCACCCCTCATTGCGTGTGCCCTTCTGGCTGCTACTGATACAGGAGATCAGTAAAAACAGGAGGTCTTGGCATCATGGTCAGTCTTACACATCACAGGCTTCTGGACTTCAAGATTTCTAATGCCTCTGCCAGAGGTTATCTTTCTCATGTGGTGGTTTGCTTTCTTTTAAAGTTTCTGATAAATTCCTTTCCTAAAAGGATATTTCTTCAACAAGCTGCCCTGTTTATCTGAAAGCAGTGAGTGGGAGAAGACACCAGTGCTCTGTATGTATAAAGGTACCTCTTCCACTCCCTTTTTGGAAAGCAGATTAGATAATCTTTGGATGACCCAATGGATTTCTTGAGGGAAGCAATGGCAAGGATAATAAATGCATCCTCATGTCAAGGTATTTAGTCTAAACAATTGCTACAGCAGCTTCTGGCAGAGACCTTGCTATAAGGAGGAAAAATGAGATCTTGGCCCATCTGCAAAACATCACTGGCTTTAACACTCAAAATGAAGAAGGGAAAAAAATCCTTTTGGGTAATAGATCAGTTTCTTTTTTGTGTGTTTTTCTTTCTTCTCTTCAGTCATGCCAACTGCTCCCAAAAGTGGGATCGCTGGCCAAAGTGTGATTCCTTTAGTAAATGCTGATGAAACCCTTTGTGCTCTCACCTCTCCCTGCCCTCCCCATGAAAGCATTCCACATGAGTGACTCCCAGGGTAGGGAGCAAGAGACTGTCACTGATGAAAGCAAGGGAGTGCCCTCTCCTGTCCCTTGTCACCACTGCCATTTGTACCTGCACAGCACTGGCCCTGCCCAAACATCAGAGCATTAAAGGGTGGGAATAGAAAATACTCCACCCAAGGGTGTGGGCCATGGTGGGGACACACCACATATGACATGGATTTTGGGGGGATGAAGTGCTCCACTCTCAGTGGGCTGGAACAGCACAGCTCCTTTCGTGTGTGCACTTTTGCACGTGATTTATGACAGGGACAACCTGAGGTTTGGTGCTGGGAGCATCACTGACAGCAGTGGCTGGTGTCACCTCAGCCCTGGCAGGGGGTGAAGACTTGGGCACTTTTTACCTGCAGGAGACTGAATATTGTTATGGCTATTGCATGAAAAACAAGCTCCTATTAAACCATTCCCTGAAATGTCTCCCTTGGTCTTTTAATGATGCTGCTTTTATTTTTCAGTAACAGTCACCAAGAGACCTGAGAAACAGGGGAAGGGAAATAAATAAATAAAAATAAAATATCCTAAGAAGGCGTTTTAAACATAAGCCTTCATTTTTCAAGACTATTCTAAACAGGAAGATGGAAATGGAAGCGGATTCAATGGGTGAAGTTACTGTAACATGACAACTAATGTTTAAAAGTTGTATTTCAAGGCTGCAATTCCCAAAGATTGCAGCAATGAAATAGGGCTTTCTTTCTAACCGATGGAGTATTTGCTTCCAGATAAAACAATTTCCCTGATGTGTGAAGTAAATAAAACCTACCTATTAACCATATTTTACAAGTTGAGTGTGTTAGCAAGAAGGTGGAGGCATCACAGATGGAGCTACACAGGATCCTGCACAGCAGAAAACACATCTTGTGCTCAGCTGAGGGCTGAGCAGGGCACTGCACCTCCTCACTCTGCAACTGCCTATCGAAAATAAACCCACGTGTCAGAAAAGCCAACTCCTGAACACTACATAACCGAGAGTGACAGCAGTGTGGATGAGAATGGAACAGAAATACCTTTGTTGGGATCAACAGGTCCTAAAGGAATCACACCTAATCTGTTATTTCGGCAGCAGTCAGAAGAAAAGAGCCACACAGCCAACTCAGCAGGTCCTCAGCAAGCTCAGGCTTTGTAGTTGCAGCTGGTTCTGAGAAAAAAGGAACAGTCTCTTCTCGCTTTGTATAGATTGTGCTGCTCCCCATGTTGTCCTTCAGTGGAGCAGTGGCCACAAAGTCCATTTGCTTTATTCCCCATGGTTTTCTTGGTTTTTTTTGTCTCAATGTGGTATCGGATCAGCCCCAGGGAGTAACTGCACCTTACACCAATTGAGATCTGGCAATATTCAGGAGATATGGAGTTACTCACACTATGCTTTCCTTTGGAGCAAAGTCTTCGGTGTTCCATCTACTTCCTACTAATTTACATCCCTAAAGTCCTCAGTGGTCCTTGAAGGGCTCCTCCTGCAGCACTACCTCTTACACCTGTTGGATAAGTGCCATTAAAATTCCAAGAGCAGTTGCATTGCTATGTCAAATGTATAAAAAACAATGTGTTTAAAATATGTAGTCTGATGCAGGAAATGACAAAGGAAAAGGAAAAACAAATCAGAAAGTCACGGAGATAATTTTGTCTAAGAAACAAAAAACGCAGACTGAAAACAAATTTTGGCAGTTCAGTAATTAAAGCAAAGTCCATATGGCTTAAGAGAACAGTCAAAGTGCACAGAAGGCAGTGGGTTTTTTGTTTGCTTTGCATTCCTCTTCACAGCACACTCCAAGTCATCCTCTTTGGAGCCCCTTCTCCATCCCACGCACATCCTACCCAGGTGCAGAGAGGGGGATGACTCACAGCGTTTTGGCTCAGCCGTGTCTTTGCGAGTCCCTTGCCATCTAATGAGCTGCAGATCGTTACCCCAAACTCAAAAGCCCTTAAACACACCCACTGGAGTTTTTGGTTTTGAACTTTTTCTTCCCGGAACCTTTGGAGAGGAGCAGCAATCCAGTGCCAAAGGTCTGCATGCACCAAGAGCAGCAGTGCTCGGAGGCAGTGCCCAAGAGTAAAAGCAGTTCTGAGGTTGTTTGCCCTGTCCAAGAGGCACTGAAAGGTGACAGCAAGGCTGAGCTGGCCCTTGGACCTCAGCTGTTTTGGTGAGGTGCCACCAGGACACTCCTAACCAGGCTGGTTTCAACAACCTGCTTTGAAGACACCACCTCCCCCTGCCACAGGTGTCCCACATCCCTTGAGAGGACAGGGACAATTTTCTATAGTAACAATGCCCACATGAGCCTTGACAGGACATTAGCGAGCACCAATTTTCCTGGCTTATCCACCTGGAAGGAAATGCTAGATCCTGGCATGGCAAGGACTCTCCTGCTTCCAAAATCACCTTTTAAACTCATGATGAAAAGTCTGGTGACCCAGGACTGTTGCTACGTCCAAGGGCTGGACTTGGATTCTTTCAACGCCTGACAACTTCCGTGTGAGTAAACAACTTGCTGCTAAACATGACAGACTCAGAAAAAAGACAGAAAAGAAGAAAACAAAAAGTGAGCTGTACAAAAGGATGGAAAAGAAACTAAAAATCTCCTCTTTTCCTTCCAAAGGCTGTAGTTTCAAGTGCACAAAGCAGGCTGTAAACGTGCACAAGGTAATCCATGATCCCAATGCCTGAAAAACCTGGTTAGCTTTATTTGGAGACACTTTTTTGCTTCTCCCAGATATGAAGTTGGAGAATCAATAAAAGGCACCTGTGGACACCAAAACTCACCCAGTCTGTGTGGTGTGTCTTTGCAGTAAAAAAATCAAATCAAACAAACCCTGCCACTGTGTACTTTTTTACAGACCAGCAAACAGAACTGCAGAGTCTGGGTGAGAAAGGATGCTCAGCTTCTATTGGCAGGGCATGGTAACTCTGATGATCAAAACCCTCATCAATTAGTAAACTCTCTAGGTTGTCACTGCAATTTTAATTGAAAAATTCCTCTGGCTTGCTGGGTTGTGTCCTTTGACTTTTAAAAAATGACTGATTCAAATGGTACACGCAGTCCACAAGGAGGATTAGAGCCACACCAAAAATAAACTGACCTTACATCTGAATTCTTCCCACTGGCTTCACCCACCACTGCCTACAGCACTCTTTTGAGCCATGTCCTCTTCCAAAGGCCCTGGAGTTGGAATATTTAAAGAATGCAGCAGGTCCCATTTGAAGAAGAAAGAAAAGCAGGTCAGTAATTCAATGTAAATACACCAGTAGTGAGCTTAGAGCAGACACAGTGACACATCTGAACCTATGTTGATCAACCAGTGCTCCTAATGTGTGGAGCAGTGAGGAGAAGAGAGGAGGTGTCTGCTTTTCACCTAAAAATGTGTCCCTTTTCTGTGTTTTTCTACTTGACCTTGATGACAGAGAAAAATTTAAAAGAAAAAAAAAAGAAAAAAAAAAAGAGTAGAGGAAAAGGAGGAAAAAAGAGCCTGGGAGGTTTTATGTTTTCTCTTCAAATCACATCACAAAGTCACTCATTGCATCTAGGGAATTCACCTGCTTGTTTGGGAGCGGTGGGACAGGAGGAGGGGAGAGAAAGAAAGAGGGAAGGAGAAGGGCATGGGAGCTGCTTCCTGAAGCAGTGTTACAAAAAGCAGTTAAAAAACCCCTACTATTCACAAGTGGTTAAAATCATCGCTGTTCAGAATTCCTTTTTTTTCCTTTTTTTTTTCTTAAACAAAGGTTCGGCTAGTTCAGCTCCGTGTTTTTATAGAGTTGATTGTCTTCAGAAAGAAAAAACAAAAACAAAAAACCAACAAAAAACCAAACCAAAACACCAACCCAGCCTCAGGTGTGTTCCCATCCATTTCTACCCTGATCGAGAGGTCCCCCACAGTTCAGCGCCCCGGCCACACGCACACGGTCACTGCGACTGTCCGGCCGTGTCCCCAGCCCCGCCTCAGACAAAGGAGGAGAATCCTGTCACTGGAGTCCGGGAGCCGGGCGCGGGCTGTCCCGTTGGGGTGTACACCCCTCCTGAGCTCTGTGTCGTGATGACAGTCTGGAAATAGGGTTCTGTCTCGCTGGCCGTGCACTCCTCGTATCTGTAGGACGCCGGGTGCTGCTTCACCCCTTTCTGCTGCCGCTTCCACGAGTTGTAGTAGGTGGGGTCGCTCATGTAATGGTTCACGAAGGAGTGCTTGGGCAACTCGTCCTCGTAATCGGAGTCAGTGACCTGGGGCAGCAGGAAAAATAGAATTAAATAATCGGTCATTAGCATTGATGATTTGTTTTAGCCTGTTCCGCTCGCAAAGAAATGAGAGGCGAGTTTAGCATCACCAGCTGACTAAAGCTGTAATGTTAAGGTGAGAGGGATGGCAGTCCCAGTGTGGTACAGGCTGGACTGTGGATAAGCACCGTGCTCTGCTTTAGCCAGACTTTGCTGCTAGAAGGAGAGTCCCCTGATGATAAGTGACAGAGAAATCCCTTCGAATTCCCTGCAGAACGGTGCAGTGGGAGCCAGGAGCTCCTGCTTGGGCACAAGATGCAGGGAAGTGTAGAGAGGTCCCAGCGAAACCAACAGCTTTCAATCACAATCAGAAATATTGCAATTACAACTGATCATCTCTCTTCTGATGCAAGGACAGCAGGAATGCCTTCCACACAAACACTCAGGTTAGCCAGGCTGATGTTTGGGGTGGCCAGCCCAGGCCACCTGCACAGGACTCTGGGTGTGTCTTGCAAGCCCTGTTAAGTATTGAAAATTAGTTACATAACTGGAAGGGAGTTCAATGACACCAGACTTTTTTATAGGCAAATAACTCTCTCTGCATGTTCCAGCTGATTATTGGTGGCACAAGGTACACAACCGGCGGCGACAGAAGAAAGAGAATGCAAGATCTGGGAAAGAAGAGCTGCCAGGCAGGAGGGGCTGCTTCCTTGGGATGAGTCAGGCTCAGCTCTGCGCTCAGAGCGGATCCTACCCCTGAAACATTTATGCACGGTGCCTGGATAGCTTCAAAGCTCCCATCAGTATCGAGCGGGAGCTCTATTGAGATGTAACCAGATAAGCTCCGTGCATCTGCCCCTCCCCTGAAGTGCTGCTCCAGGATGCAGCTGGAGGAATCACAGAGGGCTTGCACATCTCTGCCGAGCGCAGAGACCACGGCAAAGCCTCGGCCGTGGAATCTCAGCGCACATTTTCCTTCTGTTCCCACTAATGTTCCCACCAGTAACAGCCCCATCCCGTCCAGCATGCAAACATTTACCCGGGCATTTCCAGATCTCACGCCTTCCCCCAAAATCTCCGGTTAGACCGTGCAAAAGCTTTTCTTCCTTTCCCTCCCCCCCTCAACAATCTGCATGGCCAATTCTAGAGGCAATTAAGTATCAAAGCAGGAGCTGCCTAAGACACGCGAGAGAGACAGGCGAGTGCAGCTTGTCACTGTTCGTCGCTGCAATTAGTTTCAAAAGGTTGGTGTGGTTCTGATCTATGACACCACCCAGCAAACACACATCCTTCTTGATCCTGCCTGCCACAAAACTTGTCTCTCCTCCTCTAAAGCTCCTTTTTAATGGTCTCTGAAGAACAATCCTCAAATGCCTCACGAACCATCGTTTGAAAAGGGCACAGCATCCATCATCCCACTTCTTTGCTTAGGTAGCTGCTTCAATACTGCTCCGTGCCCATTTTCCAGCACAGAGGGTGATGGACGGAGCTGAGAAATTTTTCCCAGGGCTTTCCAAAAGTGAGCAGAGCAGCTCTTTACAGCTTTGCAAAACTTCCCTTCCACTATTACCTGGGCTTTGGCTCTTTAGGAATTATGTACTGTTTGATTTTTAAGAATGAAAAGCTTCAGGTGCCTTAACAAGTAATTACTGATACAACAAAGCCCTAGCAGCATTTAATAATTATTCCAGAAGGAACACAGCAAGCCTATCTCCTAGAAAAACACTCCTTTGCACCAGCTGCCAGGCTTGGGAAGCCAACACCCGACTCCCTCCAAAGACCTTCCTGAACAGGTGGTTTTTGCAGCTTTCCTGGAATATCCCCAGATTTGGACCACTTCACAGCCAGTGGGTGCAGAGAGCAGCTCCAGAGTCTTGGCACTGCTGCCAGGAACATCCTGCCAGCACTGCCCTGTCTGTTTTTGCAAGAGGCTCCAACAGAACTGCCATGGATGGCTGCAGATGTGGCAGGGCCTGGCAGCAGGAGCTCAGCGAGGCTGGTCCTCAGCTGCAGACACAGCCACCTTCACCAAAAGATCCCCAGACCCTGGTTCCCTCTGTACTCAGCAGGAAAGAAGTTACTGCACTCTGCATCAGCCTCCAAACATTATGCTGCGTGTGCATAGTGTAATTTTAAGGTAAATGCCTGTGAGCCTGAGGGATGACGTGGAAGAAAGGTCTCTGTATCCTGAGCATCCAGGTTATGGATCACTCACCAGAAGCAGCACCTAGAGGAGTGAACTCCTCCAGCTCCCATGGATGTGCTCTCTCCATCAAAGGCACGAAGCACTGCCCTCCCCAACCCACCATCGCTTTTACTGACTCGGACACACTCAGCCACCTCCCAAGGAAACAGAGCCCTGCTGAAGAGGGATCACAGCAGGGCTGAGGTGGCATAATCACGAGAAGAAAAAAACCCCCACAAACTTCTAGTGGCTCTTTACGAGTCTTCCTGATGTCCCCACAGACACAGAGGATCATAAAGCCAACTAAAAGGCTGGAAGCCCTAAGGAGAAATGCAAAGAAGCTGCATCCAGAAGAATGTGACACGACTTTATAGGTGTAATAGTACTGATGCAGCCACTTAAGCTCTGTCCATCACCAGCAAAAAAACACTCACTCACAAAACTAATATAATTTCTGTTCCTAAGCCAAGTTCTTTCAAGATTGCCAGAAGTCAACATAATTAAGAGGAGAAATCCCAGGAACACTTTAAGATGAGCTGCTGCTGTTTGAAATACGGTGACACTCAGACTTGCCATGAACTGAAAGAGGGAATTTAAAACAATACCACTTGCTGATAATTTGTCCACTAATTAGTCCATTACACCAACTGAAAGGGAACATTAATTTGGTGTAAATAAGGCCAGTGTCTTTCAGAAGGAACTGTCATGAAGCATATATAGCTGCAGTAACTTCAGCCTTCCACCACCCTTAGGACTGGTGCTGCAAAGGATAACCTGCTCGTTAGTGTTGATACAACATGTTTTTTCTGTGTTTCTTTCAGAACAGGCAGGAACTGACTATTCTGTCCGTGTTTCTGAAGTATCTCCTAAGATCTGCTCCCAGCAAGACTCCAATCACCACCCTTATCAGCAAGGAATTCTCTAAACTGGCATTCCACAGCCCGATGAAAATCAAGGAGAAGTAAGATAAACCTGTTTAGCATGACAATACAGACAGCTTATACTAGAGGATTACTCTTTAGTGGTTTTTAAACTATTGAGTAAATAGAAATGCTGCAGGGCTTTTTGCTTTGTTTTCAGTTTTCTCCTTTCCCTGTGACTGTGGCTGTGTTACCTTGGAAACCTCCATAGGCTGGAGCGTGATTGGGTGTGTGGTGACATTACAGACTGTCAACCAAAGGTGCATGGGTGCCTATGAAACAACAAATACAGAAAATGAGAGGCTATTTAGGTATATTTTTGATAGCACAAAATGCACAAGTGCTGCTCAGAGGCAAGTCAGCCACCAGAGTTGGCTGGATTAGTCAGTAGGAAATTTGATAATAAATTTGATAATAGTTTCAGTTATCTTTTCTTTAAGTGACTACAAAAGCAACAGCCTTATAAGATTACTTCTAAAAATGTAGATAGCAGCAGGATTTTTCTTTGTTGACCCAAAATGAATATGCTGTAAAAGAGACAAGGTAACCCAGTATGCAAAATATTTCTCTGGACATGGGAACCTACTCTTATTTTATGTGTCACCTGCAGCTGGTTTCCACACAGTGCCCAACTTGTCAAAATCACTGGAGAGCTTTACTGGAAACAAGTTAAACCCTATTCCCTGTGAAGTGTTAAGTGGAAATTAATATCTTCCTACAGAGCTGAGAAATCCAAAGCCAGTCAGACTGCAGAGAGCAGTGGGAAGACTGGAGCATCCAGCACTGACTGATAACGTGTGCAGCCTGTGAGGGTATTTTCTCCTGGAAGGACTTTTTGGGAGACCACAAGGACACGTGAGAACACACAAACATGCACCAGCCTCCCCTCTCCTCCCTGCTCTTCCTTGGCTGGATGACACTGCAGATACATCATCAAATTTCTCCACATAGTGAACACCAAATTTTTTCAGATTATCTGTCCAGAGCCCTGTCCACTTGACTCATTAACTAAAAGCCTATTATTATTAATCATTTAGAATTTACACTCATAGCAGTCTCCTGCTCCATACCTACCAATTAAACTTCTTTAACCTCATTAACAGTGCTGGTGATTGGCTTTCATGACATGGAGTAAGTTCACCACTTGGTTTATGAATATTAAGAGTCCTACTTGATTTCCTCTTTGTTTCTCTGTGGCTCTCCTCTCCAGGAGGGAGCTCGGAGGAACGCTCCCAGGCAGCTGTGTTTTAAGTGCAGTCAGTCAGCCCAAGAGTTCTTCATGTTCAGTAAACCCCAGGAGACTTGAAGCCAGTGAGCTTCCTTCTTTTCCATATAAAATCTTGACACCTCAGGCAACAGGCGTAAGACTTAGCACTAACACGGTGACAAGTGGATTGAAGGCAAAGGCACAGCTTTTGGCCCTGCCTGCCCTGATGTGCATCACATTAAATGGAATTTGAGATCCACACAGAAATGTATTAGAGGAAAACAGCATCAGGACCCTCTGCTGCAGAGGACCAAACCTGGGTAGAACTCTTCCATGAAAAGGTATCTTTAACTCTTCAAATAATGGCAAACATTTCTGCCTGCTAAGACATGGAAAATCTGAAACTCTCAGAAAACACAGCCTGTCTATTAAGAGCTCCTCTGAGAACAGAAACAAAAAGAAAATAAAAGACAAACAGGAAGTACTAATAGGTATAGGAACACTTGAAAAGAGAGTGGTCAATCATCTATACCCACCTCTGCCCCAACCCACCCTCACCTCCTGTCTGCACCTGCCAACATAAACAGCATTTTCAGGCTGATCAAAAGGCAGCATCTCCTACTGCTACCTCTACTGGGAGCATATTAACATTTCATGACTAAAAGCACTCCCCACCACAAAAAAAACCCAAACAAGCATCAAAGACATTGTACAGACGGGCTGCGTATCCAAGCCCCAAGGAAAAGCAGGAGGCATATTTTGTGCATATTCACGTGCACACCCACATTCACAAAACCACCAGAATCTCAACTGAGACTTTCAGGCTTGACAGCAATACACAGTAAATAAACAATATCAATAACAGCCTGAGAAAAAACCCACCAAAATCACTTCCTTCTCTGCTGCACAAACAGTGCATATAGGAGGCAATAATGACACCCTGCAAGGAGACTTTTGCACATTACCAGGAAATACCACACGGGACATTGAAATTAATGTCAAAAGGTGCCAGTGCTAAATTCACGATCATGCTCAGCAAACTGTTTTAATGACAGGTTTAATGCTGGGTTGTTACAGTGACATGACCAAAGCACTGTGGGTTTAATCTGGAGGGTAATGCTGGAGCATTGCAGAGACAGCAGCTTGAGCTGCACCAAGGAAAGCTGCCTGCACGACGGGTCGGCCACAGGGCAGCACAAAGCAGCAGGCTGTCGGTGGTAATTAGCAGGAGGTGAGAGCTAGGTAGCCAGGAAAAGCAGCTGTAGCTGCAGGTGCAGAAAAGCTACAGATGAAAACTGTCATCTTCTTTCACTACTTGCTGCTCGTGATTTATTCTTGCTGGAAGGGTCAGGTTTGGCGTGGTTTGGCCCATTGCTCGCTTCTTGCGCTGTCAGTTCGGATTTGTCAGGATCTCAGCTGACAGCATCTGATTTTAGAGACAGATTTACCTTTCTGGATCTCCTTTGAAGTCTGTCTATTCACCCCTGGCCACTGCTGGACTTTCACAGACAACGAGGGCTTTCTTCCTTCTTACAGGGAATGTGAGACACGAGATGGAGCCCTGCCAGATGGATCAGGCTGGCATACACCCACCTTCCATGGGGAGCAGCCTAGAGGCAAGGCTGGGGTGTTCAGAGAGCTGAATGCTGGGCCCTCACAGCCACGGCCATGTGCTCCCTGGCAAGTTACTCACTCCCCACCCACTCCCTCTGTAACCAAGGCCATGGCTGTCACCGCTCAGACCACTCTTCTAAATCGTGGGGTTTGCTGTAGCTCTGAAACTGCAAACCACACCCCACGCTCCAGTCAGTGCTACAATCCAAAGCACATCTCTGCCTTCACCCTCGCCCAGACAGTGGCTGGTTATTTTGCAGCACATATGTGTTTTCCCAAAAGTGCTCCAAGTTTGCAGCCCACAGGCAGAAGGGGCTGTGCATCCCCTTCCAGAGAGGTCAGCACATGCTGTCTGAGTGATTGCACTTATCTTTCTACCTGGCTCTGGAAAACAGGATATCTGCCAAGGCCAGGTCTGGAATCTGCTGGGTCCTGCTTGTCATTCTTCCCTTTGATATTCTAATTTTAAGATGTGATGCAAACAGCCTGGTGAATTGAACCTTTTAAAATCCCCGAGACAGACAAACGGTGACCACACAGCATGGTGCAGGTATGGGACTGGGACTTCAAAGACTTGCCAGGATTCAGCATGGAAATGAAAATCTGCAGTGTCTGTGCAATGTGAGGAGAGGGAAATCCTTACCTCCGACTCTGACACTTCCAGGGGCTTCTCGTTGAGGCCCAAGCCCTCGGTCAGCACAGCCCCATTGTACTTGTTGCAGATATCTTCATCAGAGTAGTGCAGCCCCCCTGGGCTTGGGCGAGGAGGAGACCTAGGAAATGCAAAAGGTGCGTGTTTGGGATGTTGTAATTTCCCTGGAATTAATGAAATCATGCTTAGAAGCCAGAATCACAGCCTGAGGCAGAGATTTGGGCGTTCAAGTCCTCCCTAGATTCTTCAGCCTCTCCCTTTTGCCTGTTTAAGAGTGCTTGAAGCTAGAAAAAAGCCACTCCTAAAGCACAGCATTCCCAGCTTTTTACCTGGTTCCATTTTTCTTTGAGAAGGTGCTCTTGATGTTCAGGTGTCTGCTGTTGAGCTCCAGAGCAGTGAAGCCTCCGTTATCCAGGGTGACCGACTCTTCCACGTTGGAGATGGTTTTACCTGGAGCCAGGAAATGAAAGGTGCAGCTGAAACAAAAGCACTTTTACCCCAAATAGAACTGCAGGAGCTAACTTGTCCTTTTTTCTGTTTTATGGCATCATTAATTATTTGAAATTCTCTTTACCTTTCTTACTGGCAGGTGAGAACAGAGTGAAGGCAAGGAGTGTATCAGTAGTGTGGAGGGGCAGAGGAAGCCAAAAGAGGGGAAAGGAGTCACAGATGGATGCATGGATTTCATTCAGAGGTCAGTATCTAAAATAGCACAGATAAACTGTGCTCCGAAAGTGCTTATTCTTGGTTTCTGACTATAAATAGAAACCATTTAACTCATTTAGGTGGCCACTGAAGATGTCCTAAATCAGGTGCTGTCAATCCCATTCCACACTGACTGGAGCAAAGCAAGAGAAAGTAAAACTAGAAAAGGTAGAAAAAGAGGAAAAGGAGAGAGAAAAAAAAGGCAGGGAAAAAAGCAAGAGAAAGGGCAAGGGATAGCAAATGGGAAAAAGATGCCACAGCTGAAATGAGGATCAGGAATGGAGAAATCACTGGACAACATAAGAGTGGAACAAGGATGGGATGGGAAGAAGAAGGAAAACACAGCCCAGTATATAATTTCTTGTGATCAAATCTAGCAGGAGCTTGTTCTCTCCCGTGCTCATCCTTTGTCATGCTGAAGGTGTGAGCTGAGCCCATGTCCCAGGGAGAAGGACTGGCTGCCACTTTGCCTCAGACAGGTGCTTTATCCTCAGCTTCAATTTCAGTGCTGCATTAAGGCTCTGTGAACACGGATATCTGACAGCACAGGTCAGACCTGCCTTTTCATGTCTGTCCCCCAAACACACAGTAAAACCAAGAAGATGAGAGATTTCATATGAGCTGTGCATACAAATATGTAATAGTATTAACTTGGTAAAATGCCACGGTATTCATACATCTTAAATCTCGTGGGACTGAAATCTGATTTTCTAACACTTGTTAGAAGTGAATTACAAAGGAAGAGAAGATCTTCACTTTGGGACTGAATTACTAAATACTGCCTGGAAGACTTCATTACATTAATCCCTAAGAATGGGTAGTGCAAAGACCCATCCACCTGATCCTGCTCATTAATGTGCCTTTTCTGGCACCTCCTGGCATCAGAGCAATTTCTTGCTGCAGGTGGAGGAGGCTATCAGAGAAATACACATGTGAACAACCCTCCCAGGACTTCATCATGTAGGGAGAAGAAAAGGTAAAACAATGTTCAGAGCTCAAGAACGAGGCTTTTTGAAAGGGGACTGTTTAACATTTCTAGTTACAGAGCAGGTAGCTCCTGTTTCCTTTCAAGAAAGGAAACTGGTAAAAATCATAACTAAAGGAAAAGTCAAAGCTTGATGCTCATTATGTGTTGAAGTCTAACAGGTCCAGATAACCAAGATGCCTCCTGGCTGCTTGGCCCCCAGCCCAGCAACTGCAGCTTGGCTTAGGGAAGGAATGTGAGATGCAGGGCACTCAATATAAAGGAATTGTGATACAGTCCTCACACACACAGATCTAGGATATCTGCACTGGATACAGCCATGGAAAGGCAGAATCCTTCTCCTTCTCCCCATCTATCAGGGAATTATGACAAAGTTAAACAAAGTCTTGGCTAATTCCTTATTTATTCCTTATCTGCCAAGTGTTTGACCCAGACTCCCTGGCTTTTACTGCAGTCCCTGGGACTTCCAGGTGCTGTCCTGTCCGAGCCCATGGCTGGTCAGTGTCCAAACCCTGACCTGGCGTGGCTACGGGCAAAAGCCATTTCTACCAAACCAGACAGCAAAAAGTTCCAAGTCTTCTGCCAAACAAAACAGCTCTAAAGACAGTCCCTGCTGAGGAAATCAGGGGTTCAAAGGAAAGACATTTCTGATTCCCACAGCTCTTGAGGGTTTTGCACAGCACAGAGGTGATGCCTTACCTCCATTGCAGTTCTTGTACTTCTTGCTCTGGCCGTGCAGGACCAACGCAAACACCACCAGCAGGATGAGGATGAGGCTCGAGAGAGCCATCACCAGCAGAAACCACCACTCCTCGTAGAAAGGGGCTTCTGTTTGTGCTGAAAGAACAGAAAAGAAATAACAGTTCCTCTTTATGCCCCTTTAAAATTTTCTCTTGTTCCCCACAGTGAATGATGACTCGACAGTGGTGCTCAGGAGAGAGGGGTTCAGACTCTCGAGGGGCTTGCTGACCCTTCTGAGATGGCAGAGAACAGGAGCATATCGCAGCTCCAACACAGAATCCCAGGATGGTTTGGGCTGGAAGGGCCCTTAAAGCTCATCCAGTTCCACCCCCTGCCATGGGCAGGGACACCTTCCACTATCCCAGGTTGCTCCAAGCCCCATCCAGCCTGGCCTTGGACACTTCCAGGGATGAGGCATCCAGAGCTTCTCAGGGCAACCATCTCTACAAGCACCTTTCACACCCCTGGAGCAGCTCCAGAGTCCCTTAGCTAAGAAGAAGTTATCACCAAGAGAATAGAGACAGGTTTCTTCTCACAGCTCTGCACACCTACATTTCTTGAGCATGTAGGTGCGCGGTTCCCTTGACCCAGGCTTAGCACTGGGTCAAGGGAACCGCAAATACATGTGCCATGACCTATGATTATTCCACTTTTTGGGGGGCTTGCCTTGCCAAAATGCTGTTCAGTGGCTCTTTGAAAAATACAGCTAGTGCCAGGCAACAAAGTACACTTGGTTCAGTGTCTTTCAGTTCCTCCATTAACTCCAGCTTCCAACATTCACTGTTACTCTGTATCACTTCTCCATCTGCTGAGCCAAGCCTGATGTGCAGCACAGGGGTATCAATTCAATTGCCTGGATTTTGTGCAATCTCAGGTCATTTCACCCCATCTGACCTCAAGTGGAAACACAAAATGACACTAACTTCCCCTTTCTGGAGTTACCTTGCTAGTCTTGGTTTAAAGTAATTGGTATTGTTGTTTTCTTGCAGTGATATTCTCTTCATCCTCCCCTGAGCTCTCTCAGCTTTGGGAAAAAGTGCAGCTGCTGAGCACAAGCAGTTGATATAATTTCCCTGTAGTCCATAAGGTGGAACACCACCTGGCAGGAATGGGTGATGCCAGGAGACCAACTCAACCCCTCACTATCACCAAACCCTCTTCCCCTTTCCCTGACTGTCCTGAGCCTGGATCTGAATAAAATTCTGTTGTAAGCCTGATGATACGAGCTCAAATTTGTTCCAGATCACTGGGTACTCTGCAGCAGGGGAAAGCAGCCACGCTCTTTCTTTGCTAGGAGGCCAGTCCAGGCCAATAAAATCCTAAAGGCAAACTGCACAAGCCATGCTGGGCTGAGCAGATTCAGGGCAATTTATACCTCCCTGTGCCAGCTGAAGTGGCCAGCCTAAAATGCTTTATACTTTTATGACTGTGAATCTCAATGGAAGCCTCTTACTTTCATGCAGCAATTTGAGAGGAACACTGAAGCATCAAAAGGAGGTGAATTAAATAGTTCTGTTCAAGTGGAGAACTTACAAACAAGCAGTTTATTTATAGAAAGCATCACAAGGAGATGCATGCCCTGCTTCAGAGGAATAATGTCTTCCAGCAGAGGGAAGACTGACATGATTGCTGGTCCTTTACACGGTGTTACAGCCTCTGCAAAACCACAGATAGGAAAAACACTGACTCTTGGTGTTTGAAGTGGGTTGTCCATGCCCTTGTCCTGAAGAAGAAAAGCAAGGGTAGCTCTCACAGTGAAATCCGTGGAAGCTCTCACGGGGTAAGTGGTTAATTGTGTCAGGACGAGCGCAGCAGCCGCGACGGCGAGAGCAGCGCTTGCTACTCCTGCCTGCTGGGGAGTTGTTGAATGGTGTTCATGCCTTTCACTGGAGCAGCAAAGAGATAAAAGCCACTCCAGATACTGGAGCACTGCCAGCTTCTCAGGACTCTCCAGAATTTTGAATCACAAAGCCGCTTTATCAGGTTCTTTTATTCCCCTTGTCTTTGCTGACACAGCAAGGATGAAACCTATGGCTCAAAAGCAACCTGGAGTCGAGCGGGGGGAAGAGAAGACCCAGCAAAGCCTTCCCAAGGGCAAGGTCTCTCACCTCACCAGCTGGGCAGCTGGAGTCAAGGGACTCCAGCTCCAGTTCCCAGGCAAGCTGAGGGGAATTTGCTTTTCAAGGTATTCAAGTACCTTCAGAAAACCAGAGGGCTGGGCTGCTCACAGGGATTTGGGAAGCATGATTAGGTTACAGCCCTGTTTACTGGGAATAAGCAGAAGAGAGCAGGGAGAGTGGGAAAAGCCTCAGAGCACCACCAACGAGCTGTTCTGGTGGAGGGGGACTGGAGACATCTCACTGGACCGGGACTGCCAGCACAGAGGATTATCAGGAGTAATGTGAAACTACACTTCTGTGTTTGTGAGAGCTACATACAAAATAACACAGAAAATGTTTATCAGAGAGTCCAGTGTTAAAAGAAAAAAAGCAGAGCAAACAAAACAACAGACTAGGAATTGAGAAACAGCACATAGTAGACTCTGTAAATTAGTCTTAGGACAAGAGATCTGACACATAAACACTCTGAGTAGGTTCTTTGTCAAGCTTAAAAATGGCACATGCACATTTTTCCTCTTGAGAGTCAAACATACTGTAATTACAAACCTTTATTCACTCCAGTTTTACCCTAAAACAAGTGAAAACAAGCTGCCCTTGATTATTTGTTACAATTAGAGACTCTGGTTTGTTTCTTTCCCCCCTCTTCTCTCTCAGCCTCGGGAAATTCCACTGAAAAAGACATTTTAAAAAAAATCCATGATTACCTGATACTGCCACAGAAGGAACACTTGGCTCTCCATAGCCAAATTCGTTGACAGCCACCACCCGAAATTCATAGGTGACGCCTTGTCTGAGTTTGTCCAGGCCCACTGTGTAGGAGGTGGCGCTGCGAGGGATGTCCTTCACGAACATATCCCAGAGTCCTTCATCTAGGAAAGCAGCAAGGAGAGAAATGGCATCAACTGTGTGGCCTGGCACTTGCACCTGCTCAGTGAGAGAGGTTGTCATTAATTGTGTGCTGGAGTCACAGGCAGGGACACACTCACCTGGAGAGTGTGATACACACTAATGTCAGAATGCCCCGCAGGCCCCATCTGTGAACGCATTTATGGATGGGCTCTTATCACAGCCCAGGTGGAAGAGGTCTCTACAATCAGTAGCAGCATCCACAGTGACCTGAGCTGGCTGGAGCAGCTGCCACTCCCTTCTGACTGGGTAAGGTCACCCATCAGCACGTCTGTCATTTGACAGATCAGGTAAACCCAAAGTGACATTAATGAGTCCTAATCACAAAGGTTTTGCCTGCCTTTTGCATTGCAAAATTTGCTTTGCTGTTGAAGCACTCAAGTGAGGCTTGGACTAATATAAATTTTGGGAAGCACTGTGTGGTCTTTTGTGGACTGGTGTCACTGGAGTGCTGTTTGCTCCATGACAGCCATAGTGCTGTGTCCATTGCATGGCACAGAGCTGGTGCTACACTCTGTGCTCTGCAGTTTTAAACAGAAATGAGTTTTGTTAATTTTTATAAAGCTGTTGAAGTTAGAAGCACAATGCCATTCTGATGGGAGCATTTCAGTAGGGTAATCTTGGCTTCCAACAGCCATAATGACATTAATCCTGATGGACGTCCTGACCAGGCACCATTCCCATCCCTGATCCACACCTGTAACCTTACATTCACTTGACTGCAGTGGAATGAGCTTTCAAAGAGATGGACGCTGGTACCAGTAGGAACAAAACCAACTATAATTAAAAATACCACTCAAAAATGTTGAGGGCAGGAATCAAACATTAATCTGACTGATTTGCTTCCCAGTAACAACTGGTGCCCAGCACTTTCACTGAGAAAATGGAGTCTCTCTCTGCACGTGGGGCCAAACCCTCAGCTCGCCTACCCAGCGTAGCTCTCACAGACCTGACCTCACAAGCATCCCATTGGGCTTTTACTTTCAGCTATCAAAGCTGTTCCAGCAGTATCTATTTTTCCCTGCATGTCCCACAGCAATGGGAATAGGATGATAACCTCTCCACAGATACGACTTCAGCGTGGGAGCTGCCTGCTTTGAAAGACAGTGCTGTGCACTGCGAGACTCGAGCAGCAGCAGGACTTCTGTAGCTCGAGGTGTTATCAAGGTAACAATAAAGCAGGAGGCAGCAGTGTTACCCTCAGTGACTTGTTCTGCTGCTGCAGTGTGAGGCAGGAATCTGTTCTCATTTGCTTTGCCTTTACCTGAGTGTAACCTAATTGGAGTCACCGCAGCGATTCCAGAGCTGTGCTGGTGTAACAGAGCAAGATCTGGCCCTCAGCCCGCTCCTGTGCCAGGGGGAACAGCAGCAGAGATGGATTGATTAACACTGCAGGTGCATTTCCATGTGAACGTTTTAGCTTTGGCACCAGTAAATATTGGCTCAGTGATTTGCACCGTGCTGCACGTCTGGTGACACACACAATGAGTAACAGCCCCCAGACTGCAGCTTTTCTGGTCAGGAGGATTGGCAGTCTCAGCGGATGCAAAAAGCAGGCCGGAATGTTATTGTTCCAGCTGCATTCGAGAAACACCAAAGAACAATAAAAATAGGTAATTTTCCTGCCGTGGTTAAAATTCGGACCAATGCATTATTCACCAGCATGATCAGACTATAATGAAGTTATCATAATGTACCATTGTTATGTATTAGCTGGGTATTACAATGGCTATAAAACAAGAGATAAAATATTGACTTCCCTTTTACAGGGCAATAGAAGCCAAGATTATTTCTACCACATAAAGTTACAATGTAATAAAAAGGGAGTTTGGGATTCAGTTTCTCTGAAGAGGGTAGAGTGAGGGATGCATTTTCAAAGTTGGATTGTTGCAGCCACCGATACTCAGAAGATGCATCTCACGACTATAAAATATTGCCATATTTGCTAGAATTGCCTAAGCTTTCATAAACACATTTGTAAACAGCAATAAGAGAATTTGAGCCCATTGTGAATTGTCTGAAAAGCAATTTGTTTGCATTGAAAGCCACTTAAATAGGAGAAGAAAAAGCAACAATAAAAGTGAATGTTCAGCACTCATTACAACAAACACAACTGTTCAGACACACTTTCTCACTCATTTTCTCAAACCTATCAGGGTGCACAGTGCAGAAAACCCAACAGACCAAGAAGTGTAAATTTAACTGCTCTGTCAAGCTTGCAGTAAGTTGGGAAAACCACCCCTGAGAGGTCAACATTGCATTTCCTCCTCTCTGTCCCCCTGGCTGTGGTGGTGATGGTGTGGGGCAGCGCAGGGACTCAGAGATGCTCTGGCCCGTGGCCACGTAGTCCCTGGTCCATCTCCCTTTCATTCACTGAAAGAATCTTTGTCAAAACTTTGATTTTTTTCCCTGGGGTAGGACTGCCAGTGCTGAGTTAATGGTTGGACTCTATGATCTTGGAGGTCTTTTCCAGCCTTAATGATTCTAAAATGGGACCCAGATCATTATCCTTGGGGTCCCAGAGAGGTGCTGATGCTGCTACAGTGGTCAGAAGAAGACAGCTTGGGGAAAGGGATGTCCTACATCTTCACCGCTGCTGACCCCTATGCACAGGATAGCCAGTGGCTTCCCAAGCCATGGCCAACAAGATTTTTAATTCGAGAGCCTCAATTCATTTGCCTTATATCCATCTGGAACATCCAGACTCCTCTTTGTAGACAATGATCACAATCAGATATATCTGAACTAAAAAATCACTTTATTCCAGTGCTGAACTTTGAGATTAAATATTGAACATGCACTTGTGAATTCCTTCAGTGCACCTCTCCCTCCACCCTCAAAAGTAGGTGTGCTCTAAATGTTACAAGTTCAGCTGAAAGAGAATTCATTAGAAGGTCACCTGTGATAGCAAAGACTGGCCTTTAAGTTCAGTAGAAAATCATTAGTGTACCATACACATAATTTTCCACTCAGTTTAGGGAGGAAAGATGCACATACCATGGCTGGGACATCAGCTGAGTATTAACTCTGGGAAAAGCAAAGTTTGCAACACCCAGCAGGCGCAGGGCTCAGAGGGACAACCTGAGGGAGGCTGCCCTTGCTTTTTCTTTTCAGTCACATCAGTCCCCATCTTCATTCCCCACTGCCTTTCACTGGGCACTCAGCCTCTTAAACGTGTGATGGAAAAGCGAGCACTCCTCAAAAAAAGAGAAATTTTTCTTTGCTCTTTGTTTCTGCCCAGGTTTCCCCAGCCCTGCCCCATCCTTACTCCTGCTGATGGGAGATTTGCTCTTCACCTCCCACCCTCGATGCCTCTGTCCCATCTGAGCCTGAGGTCCAGGCACGGGGAGAGGATCTGAGTGACAGGGGAAGGCGAAGCCACCTCTGCCCTAACGCCGTGTGCAGCCCGCGTTGGAGAGGAGCTGCTCTGCCGACCGCGGCCCCGTGGGCCCGCCTGGCGTCACAGGCCATTAATCAGGGTCTCCACGCCAAATAAAGCTGTCACTCAGTGAGGGAGGCTCCCAGCTCTGCTAAATCCAGCCTCTGACAGCCCAGGACATGGAGAGCTGTCAGTTATTTGGGTTTTAAACACCAGCCGTCCCCTCTCGGAGCAGGAGAGCCGGGCCATAAAGCTCCCTGCTAATTACACATTAGAAGGTTTATGAGGGGAGAAGCTGCTGAGAGTTAAGGCCCGGCTGAACGCCGCTGGTGTTCCTCCTACAGAGGACACGATTAAAACGTGGCTGCGTTTGTCGGGGGCGAAGGGCTGGATTATCATGCAAAGCAGTGGAAGGACAAGAATGGGAAGTGAAGGCTGACAAACTGTCAGCCCCGGTGTGTCGCTCGCCAGCAGAAGCGAAAAAGGCCCCATGGCAGATGCCGGGGATGCAGCTGCACCCTTCACTTTGAATTTACTGACTTCTGCTGGTTCGTGTCCATGTTTGACACTGCGCTCCCTCATTTGGTTAAAAATAAATAGAAAAGGAAGAAAACAGAAAAACACTACTCAAGACACCAGAAAGGAAACTGAAGTGAGAGCTGCCCTCAGGGCGTGGGAAGCAAAACCCAGCATTTATGAGGTAGACAATTCCCACTCCAAGCAGACGCGTTCTTTCCCAAAGTCTCTGTTGCCTTCATGGAACTCATCATCTTGGAAGCTGGAGAGGGACTTTTTACAAGGGCATGGAGTGACAGGACAAAGGGGGACGGCTTCAAACTGCCAGAGAACAGGGATAGATGGGATATCAGGGAGAAATTCCTCCCTGTGAGGGTGGTGAGGTCCTGGCACAGGGTGCCCAGAGAAGCTGTGGCTGCCCCATCCCTGGAAGTGTTCAAGGCCAGGTTGGATGGGGCCTGGAGCAACCTGGGACAGTGAAAGGTGTCCCTGCCCAAGGCAGGGAGTTGGAACTGGCTGATCTTTAAGGTCCCTTCCAATCCAGACCATTCCATTAAGGTGCAATTCTCTTCCAGTTGCCCAACATCATCCCCTGCTTGGGAAAAGCACACGAAGTCCAAAGTTGTGGCGGGGAGAGGAAGCAGAAAAGAAAATCTCCCTCTACTTGTCCTGGGTCAGGGAGGCTCTTTCTGAGGTGACAAAAGCCAGGAAGATGTGGCACTTAGGGATGTGGTTTAGTGGTGGACGTGGCAGTGTCAGGTTTATGGTTGGACCTTAAGGGTCTTTTCCAGTCTAAATGATTCTGTGAGGCAGATCGACCCAACACCTACACGGCTGCCCTGCACAGGCCCATCCATGGGTGGAGGCCTCATGGGGCAGCTCCATACCCAGGTCCACTCCTGGCCTGTGGATCCCCAGGGTGTTACACAAACACCTCCCTCGCAGACGGGGGTCACTGGGAAGGCAGCTCTGTGTGAGACTGCTGGGAATGCACAGGCCACGTGCCCACCACTAAAGCACAGTGAGAGGAACCTTGGGATGTGACCTGGAGCTGGGAAAAGAGGGGTGAAGCCAGCTTCTCCATTCCTCCCAGCAGCACTGGAACCTTAACATCGCTGTGCCATTTGTCTTTTGCTCTGTATGTAAAAGCTGAGGGCACAATCTATTCCCCATTCCTCAGCCAGCCCAGCTGATGTCTGGGGAGCACTTACAGTGGCAGAGACAGAGCCTGCTTAATTGCATTTCTTGTAATGCACAAGGAGCTAAACTGGAATCCATTTCTCCAAGGACAGAGAAGTTGAAGGAAAAGAAAAACTCTTCTGTTTCTGTAATGTCTTCCCCTAGCACAGATCACTCTGGAAAAAGTATTGGTTTGCCTGCTTCATCCCTGTGTGTGAGTGTACTCAAAATGCAGAGGAGGTAGTGAGCCTGGTCACCTTCCATAAACCCAGCAGAGAAACAGGGAAATCAAATGAGCAGTCTCAGCTGCCTGCTGCCACCATTGCTAAACCCAGCAGGGCAGCGGAGCCCTGGGAGACACAGCAGGGCTCCGAAAAATTCGAAGGGAAGTGACAAAAGGGAGTAGGGTTTGCCATTTCTGACAGAAAGCCATCCTCCTACTCTGATGGAAGAGTCTTGGCAGGGAGCTACAGCAGGGAAAATGAGATGATACAGCATTTAACGTTTGGGGTAATGAGGCCTATAATAGATGACACTTGAGATGTGAAACACTAAGGTAGTGGTATTGCATTTAAATATTGGCAACAAGCTAAAGCTTTTCATCTGTCTGCTCAACGCCCCTTTTTCAACCTCAGAAGGAGAAATATCTTTTCCTTTCTTGATTTTATGTGAAGAGCACAAGTCAACTGCTCTTCTCTTGGAACAACAGCTCCTTAAAAACAAAGGTTGCTCCAACCCACACTCTACTACCCGTATCAATCAACACACAAAAGCAAATTCTTAGAACGATATTAAAACAGGAGCTCCTCTGAATGACCAGCCCTGACAGGAGGAATTAGTTCCCTGCTTTTGTTAAGCTCGTAATTCAGATTTCAGACTCTTCCATGCAGAGATGAGGAAGAAAAGCAGCACAGAGAGGAAGCCGGCGCTTGGGTGGAATAAGCAAATCTTCCAATTAGTCTGTCTCCTCTCCTGGATCACATTTCACGCTTCCTACAGCTGCAACCAGAACGAAGGATGAGAATCCAGCATACAAATGCCTAGTTCATTTGCTACAGCAGCATGAATAGGATTAAAATAATCTGAAGAGGAATTAAATGCCTCAACAGTCAGGTTGCAAGAGCGGGAGAATAAGACCTCTTGTGTGCGTTTCCAGGATCAGTGGAGTGGGGCCAGCAGAAGTGACACAGGGTTAATGAAGCTCAGACCTGCCTTGGAGGGACTATTTTATTCCTACTCAAAAAGAGTGGGCCCCAAATCCTGCATCCTGAGCCGTGAGCTGTGAAATGTTTGTTCACATCCAACGGGGAGTCGAGTGGATGAGTTCCCAATGTCACCACTCGCACGAGCTGGATTTCCAGGCTTGCAGACAATCTGTACGTGGGCTGCAGGTTTCCCCCTAAAATACTCTGACTCACAAAACACCTGGCTGGGGGAAATGTAAGCTGGTAAGTGATTTTAAATAAATAGGTTTGGTTTAACTTGCTAACTAACAATGCTGTTCAAATAAGAAAGTATTTTCTACCTCTGAAGAAATAAGGACAGAACTCAAAAAGCTGATGTAGGTGAAATAGAAGCACAGCAGTGTCATGCCTCTAATTAAAAGCAAACTTGATCACTCTGGGAAACCCCAGTGCTTTGAGAAGGTACACATTTCCCTTGCTTTCATTTTGAAAACAATTGTCAAGTTAAATGACAAATAAGAAAGAAATTTTAGGATCAGAGCAGAGCCTCTCTACAGAGCAAATTCTATCAGATGCAGGTATGGAAATCTGCATCTTCAGTGATGACCGCAATAATTTTGTTACTGGTCTGGGTAAATATAATTAAAATCATTGGTTTTAAATGCAACCTTACATTCAAGACACAAACAAGAAACAGGATCCTCTATATAATCAAACAGATAAGCATTCATTTAATCAATATATAATCAAGCAGTTTGCAAGCACCTAGAAGTGAAAAAGAAAGAACCAGCAGCCAAGATGGGTATGTCAAGTATAAATCATGTCTAATTTCCTTCTGTGGCAGAGTAGCAGACCTTGTCAATAGAGGAGAAAGAGCAGACATCATCTATCCTGACTTCAGCAAAGCTTTTGACTTGGTGACATTCAAACACGGCCCACGTGAAACAAGGAGCTGGTGGATGTATCACCAGCTGGAAAACTGTACCCAGAGAATGGTTATCAGCATTCCCTGTCAGAGTGGAGGGGAGTTATCAAGGGACATTACACACAGGCCTGGCAGCACGCACTGGCTTTCCTTAATGACTTAGTTCCCAGGAAGTCTGTGCTTTTTGAATTTGAAAGGGGTACCAAGCTGCGATCAGGCTGGAGCACACACTGACTTTTAAATTTCCTTGTCCAAGAGGGAAATATTCTGGAAAAAGCAGAGAACAGCTTCACTAAGATGCAAATCCCAGAAGCAAAGGAGCTCTGGGAGAGCACCAAGAAAAACTGTGGTGATGGGGGATTCCTTCCCCCTGCCTCAACGCCCTCCCTGCAGAGCAAATGGGGGAAGAAATGTGTATGTGCTGCTGAAGCCCTGGCCCTATTATTAACATTAAAACAGTAATTAGCTGCTGTGCTCTGCTGCAGAAGGAGGCAGATTTCTATCTGTGGCCCTCAAAATACAGCTTGCAAATACTTATTAGTCCTTGCGCATGAAAGATGCTGTAAGCATTTAAATGAGTTTTAATTATTAACTATATTAGTTCATCTGTTGGATGATTTTCCAGTGATGTAGCACAGTGAAAGCCAGAGTAGTCGGGGTAATTTTCTGTGACTACTCCTAAAGAGGAGAAAATATGCTAAACCACATACTAAACCAGTAACAGCTTAATACTGGCTGGAAACACGTTCTCTCACAAAATCCCATTACCTTACTGGGATGACAAACAACCTCTCCACTTCAGCATGGACTGAGGGAAGGGAACTGATGCCATCAAACTCCCTTTGTTTCCCAGGGCTTACCTGAGGGTCGTGCCTCTATAATGTAGCCAGTTGTGGGTTTTTCCCCTGAATCTCCCTCAGTCCATTGCAGCGTCAGCCCAGAAGAAGATTTTGTCACCAGGATTTCCTGAGGGGAGCCAGGAGACCCTGAGAGGTGAAAAGAGAGTAGCAAATGAAGGTGGCATTAAATTGCAGCATGAATTGCTTCTACTGAGAGAGGGGAAAAAATTATCTTGCAGTGTTAGTCAACATAATATGTAACATAAACCAGCACTATGGGCTACTGATCTGGTTTTTTCACTAGCTCTAGTACCTGCTGTTACATATCAAAGGAGTTTACAGGTCATAGGATCATAGAATATGCTCAACTGGAAGGGACCCAGTAGGATCATCAAAGTCCAACTCAATGCCCTACACAGGATAGCCCCAAGAATCAGGTACCTGTGATAAGAAGGGAGGAGGAAAAAGGACTCTCATTTACCCATTGCCACTGCTGCTTCTGATTTCAGAGGTGAAACCAGCCTATGAGGTTCATGGAGAGATTCATGGGGACATCCACTTCCCATCGGTTTGGGAAGATGCCATGGCCACATTAGAAAGGATTCCTGATCTACACTTGCCTGTCATGTGGTGTGAGAGTTAGAATGTGGAAGTGGAAAAACCCCAAAAATCAGAACTGTGGCTACTGCACTGATGCTCTGTGACTTACCTGACAGGTTGGTATCATTGGAGGGCATTTACCTTGCTGGATTATCTGTTTATCAAAGTCACTGATCAAATAAGAAAACCATCTTTGGGTACAGGCACTGAACCAAGCGGGGAATGCTGCCCTGCAGCTGCTCTTGACGCAGCAGGAAATCCACAGATCTCTCCCTCTGCATAAGCCAACGTGTCAGGAGAGAACAATTGTAAATTCTTTCTGGTTTTCCATCCAGGAACCTCTGTTGGTTTCGGCAGCTACTCCAGTTCTGACTCCCACCGCAGAGCAGTACAGTCAGAATTATGCACTGCACTGTCAGGCTGCAGCTCTGAAATCCCTGGCTGGCCTGTTTGCATTATGATTTATTTACAGTGTTTTGTTTATTCACATTAGACTTCTAGGTTTCAGGAAAAAAAAGGAAACATGTTTTTCGTGGCAGCTGTGAAACGCACTGAATCACGTCCCGTGACTCAGCTTCTCCTTGGCTTGGAAATTCATGTGAAGCCCTGAGTGCACCATTCCCTGCTGGTGCCCCGTGTTTGTAGAAGTGATCTGTGACTTGTGATTTGCTTTTACAGTTCCCCTCACCTTCTGCTGGCCCAGCTGTGATGTTGGCTTGCAGTTCAGGTCCATAGGTGATGGTTCGGGCTTGCACTCGGAATAAATAGGTCACGCCCTTGGTGAGATCCCGGACCTTCAGCCAGCGCTGCCAGTTCCCCTTAATGTCCACAGTCACCACCTTGCTCACCCCTGGAACAGCCACGCAGATAAAAAAAGAAGAGGGAGTTTCAGTGCAAAAATAGAAATCAAGTGGAGCTTATTACATCTAGATGGTAAGTAAAATTATCTAACAGTTTGCTAAGAAAGTATTTCTTACAATTAACAGGAGTTTAAGTAGTGATAATAGGCAATTTTCAGCACTGATAAGTATAATTAGAGTTTAAGCTTGATAAGTGGGTACTGACAAGGAAAAAAACCTTACAACACAACTGGGAAATTACCAAGAGACTCCATGTAACTTCACTAATTATTCTGGGAAGAAAGGAGGAGGTAAATGAAGAGGAGTGCACATTCCACATTGCTTCCTAAGCAAGCATTTCTCCGTTGCTGCTTCCCCAAATAACCTGCAACATGGTCTGGAGGAGGAACAGGGGCCAGGTTTGTTGCATTCACCTCGTCCTGCTGTCGCTGTTGAGCGCTAGCCGAGTGCAAGAACCAGACTGGATCGGGTGAGGCGGAATTCTGATTTTATTATTTAATTCTAAAACTTATATAGACTTTTAAAAGTTTCTCCGGATTGGGTCAATTCAAAACCTCCCCCTAGGCCCATAGGCCAGGTAGAACTGCCCATCTTTCCAGAGACAGTTTCAATAACATCCAAACCTTATCTTTATTTATAGAACACAGGGAGAAGAAGAGAAAAATTCCCATGGGAAAGAATCTGTGCTACCACATCCTGCCACGTCCACCATCCCCACGTGGATGCAGAGTGAAGGACGTGCAGCTCGCTGGGACCTTGGGGCTGCAAATGCCATGGCAACAGGGGATGCAACCAAAGCACTGGGAGCTTAAACAAGGCTGGAGTCGTGATTGTGTTTCACTCTTCTCCCTCTCTCAGAATTTTTCTTACAGGGATCAGTTAAAATCGGAGTTGTTTCCTTCACCAAGGTTCATAGCTAGTTTCACCTTTAGGTTCTCAATGCTGCATAAAGGACCGAGGGGCAATGAGTGGTTTGAAAACAAAAATCTGCTTTTCACCGAAATTTTCTAAAAGTAAGTCAACGGAAAGAATTTGATTTGTAAAATGTTTTACAGAATAAAAAGTTCAAATTCAGATAGTCTTTCTGGCATTTTTTTGGTTCTGTAGGTGTATGTGACATATTTCAAACCAAGAAGATAGGAAGTAGGAGAAGGTTTTTCCCACTAGAAATAGCTGCTTGCTAGTTTATCTTTCCAAAAAACACAGAAGGAAGATGTTTTCAATCCAGATGCTTATTTTATGCAAATCAAGATGATGCTTTCAGTTTTAATCACTTAAATAAAGAGTAATGTCCAAGCAATTTCTGTTCAAAGTTTTCTCCCAGATACAATTTATAACTCAGGGCATCTTTCCTTGGCTAACGAGGAAGCAGTAAAAGTGCTCCCTCCTTCCACAGGTGAATTATTTCATTTCTCTGCGACAAATCAGGAGGCATTTGTCATTTTCAAGTTATGTTCCAAAAAAAAGAAAAAAAAAAGAAAGAACTGTTCAAAAAGGCTCTGGGGCAATTTTGTTGTCTGTTATTGTGTAAAACATAACAGTGTAAAGCTTAAACAATAAAAGGTCAAGCAGGGATAAGACTGTGCTAAAGAACAGATTGCTGCTGGGAAGCTTGGAAAAATGGGCAGGTAAGTGGTGGCTTGGGAGTGGGAAGGCAGAAGGTGTCACCACGGGAGGATGCTCAGCCAAAAATCAAGGAGCGGTGGAAAGCCAAAATATGAAGGAGAAAAGCTCCAAAAGAGGGTCCAGCCCACCCAGGTTGTTTCACTGCAGTGCTCACATGGAGGAATGTGGGTTCTATCCCCATATGGGACATTTACTTAAAGCTGGACTTGCTAATCCGTGTGGGACGCTCCCAACTCAGAGTATTTGTGAATCTGTGAAAGTGATGGCATCCAGGAAGGGGTTCTTTTCCATGGCAGGAGAATGAATATGTTTGCTGAAAGAAAAATGTTGGCACAAGAGGAGATGATGGGTAAAGACTGGAAAATAAATTTAGGTAAAAAATTTTGTGTCTGAGGGAAAGCCCTCCATAACCTTCCTGCTCACATCAGAAATCTTCCAGAGGGGAAGGAGAGACAAGCTGGAGTCAGGGGCAGCACAGGCAGAGGTGGGGAAGAGAAAAAAAGACAACAAAGGTTCTGAAGGATGTTAAGTCAAATGCATGCAGAGAAAACATGATCTGACACTTCCATATTTTCAGGGGAAAAAAATGTATTCTTAAACATCGTGTAGGGATGAAGAAAAGGGAGGAAATGCCCGACCAGCTCAAACCTCCTGCATACCCTGTGCACATTTCTTGGTCAGAATTAGAAATGCTTCCTGTATTAGCTCTTTGTGCTCACACCTGACAGCCGTAAAGGCTGACAGTGCTTTTGCTCTGGTGTTTTCGATCCTGAGTTTAACTTTCTCAGTGCATGAGACACGGATATTCAGACAATATAGATCATTATTCCTTACAGGAGAAGCAAATACAAGTGATTGATATCCTTATTTCTTTGGAAAAGAGTTTAAAATGGATTGGCAATGGCTGAAATTACTCTCCCTGCTGTCATGCTGCCAAAGCTGGACATCCTATTGAACTACTGGCAATCTACCAGGAATATAAAAATATTAATAAGGCCATCCACAAACTATGTCATCTTTTCTAATTCACCTTTGGAATGAATTTACATTTGTTTTCAGAGAAACTGCCAAATCCTTCTCCGTTGCTGTTCTGGCAAATTAATGAAACGTTTGTGGCCAGCACATTGTTGTGGTTTAACTGGAATCTAGTGCTGGGTTAAAAACGCTGCCTGAAAACTCCGTGTGGAGAGACACAACCACGTCTCCGTCCTGTTATCCTGCCCTGTCACAGCAGAGGTGCTACCAGTGATGACCAGCACATTTGATGCCTGGGCAATCTCTGTGATAACAGAAGTGACACATGATGTGATAAGCAACACAAATGTGCCTGACAACTATTCTGGGATGGAGCCTACTCAGCAGTTTCAAAGGCAGCGCAGGAGACAATCAGGCACTCCCAGGCTGAGCTTCCTCTTCGCCCAGACCAGGTAATGACGGCTGTCAAATGCCTTTTCGAATCACACAGACTATAGTTTGTGCAAGAAAATGAGAGAAGACAAGACAAAAGCTGTATTCCACAATATTATGGCTCGCTGAAGCGTTTTGGCGAAAGTGGAATTGTTTTATTTACCCTTTGCTACCTGGCTTCCCTTGGAAAATGGCAGAGAGCAAGTAGGAAATTGGGCAGGGATGAAAGGTCCTGCAGTACTGTTGTGTCATTTCCCCATGAATGTGTATGATCAGAGGTCTTTCTTACCCTGAACAGGAGCCAGGGGCTCGTAGACGACTCGATAACCCTGCAGGACTCCATTTGCTGCTGTCGGCTCGCCCCAAGACACGTTGAGGGTGGTGCAAGTGATTTCAGAGAAGGCCAGGAAGCTGGGAGCACTGGGTGCTGAAAGGATTGCACACAGATTGAATTGCAGCAGCAGCAGTCAATCTGATATACATATAAATTATAAAACATCGCTTTATTTGCCCAGCCTAAATCTAAAGGAAACAAGCTGAGAATGGGATTTGTTGGTTGTATCCAAATGTCCTGTAATCAGTCAGAAACACAGCTTGTCCTAAAAATACAGCCAGTCAGCTGCAAAGCTGAACCTCCACAGCCAACAAGGAAATAGGGCATGGAAAGGAAGGGCCCTCAGGAGGGTGCTATGGGAGCCACCTCCTCTTCACAGCCACCACCAAGGGCATTGCCTTCACCCTGTGCTCGAGTGCTCCCACCACAGCACACCCAGCACAGGGACTGCTCGGCCTGACTGGGAGGCTGCTGATCCAGCTTTAAAAAAAACATAGGGAGGAATGCTAAAAAGCATGCTAATTGTGTCACAGGACCGTCAGGGCAACTTCCATGCACTGGAGATGAGTTCCTTCTGATTTCCAGGTGTGATAGCAGAAACCAGAAACAGACCCACAGAGTGTTTCCTCCCGGACCAGCTCAGTTTAGAGATTGGCCCTTCTGCCACTCCGTTTTCATTTCAGCTGTGTCACTCCCTTTCCACGCACTCCACTTATTTGATGCTTTTTTCCCCCCTTCCAAGACCTCTACAATGTAAATCCAAACAGCAGTGCCCCACTGCGTGCCCAGGTGAGCAGCACAAGGTCCCGTACCCGCCTGGTGCGTCCTGCCCTGGGCGGGGCTGCTCCTGGGGCCGTCCCCAGCTGCGTTGAAGGCGGAGATGCAGACCAGGTACCGCGTGTGGCTCGTCAGGTTCTTGAGCCGCACGGTTGTCTCTGGGAGGAAAAGGACCTTCACCTTCTCGGTGTCATTCAGGGTGTCGCTCTCCCAGTAATAAATCTGTTGGGGCAGCGAGACAGAATCCCAGCATTATTAGGATTGGAAAAGCCCTCTAAGATCGTGAGTCCAACCATCAACCCCCATGTTTGCCACTAAGCCACGTTCCCAAGTGCCACAGCCGCTCGCCTTCGGAACACTTCGAGGCTTGGGGATTCTACTGCCTCCCTGGGCAGCCTGCTCCCATGCCTGACCACGCTTTCTGTGAAGAAACTGTTCCTAATATCTAATCTGAACCTCCCATGGCCCAACTGGAGGGCATTTCCTCTCATCCTGTCATGTGTTTTAGTATATCCTTCACCTAGAAAATATTTGGCCACTGCAGCTACAAAACAACCAGAAAGACAGCGTAGTCTTGCTCTGGACTCCTCTGTTAGTTGGGGTACTCAGATTTTTCAGCACATGCCAAATCTTTTCCTTTGGCAAATTCTCTGAGTTCAATATGTAGCTGAGTACATCACTCAAAAACAGAGCACAAGCTGAAGAATATGGCCTAATGACAGCAGGTATGAGCTGCCAGAGTTCAGCGAGGAGAGGTCAGTTTAAACTCTCCCTGCAATGTGAGCTGCCTGTCAGCACTGGCATCCCGAAACACCCTGATGGTCCATAACTCCCCCCTGCACATACACAGCAGTTACACCACTGGTGTTCACAGCACACCCTGAAGAGGGTAACAAAGATTCTCCCTAAAGTTCCTTGAGGTGCTTTTCCCCCTTCTTCCATTACATAATTTTTACCCCGATGCCATAAAATTAGGCTTCGGAGAAGTTGTTTCCAAGCGGAAAAGTGGTGCCAGCCCTACTTATTGGGCAGGCCTGGCAGTGAGAGCATCACAACAGGCCAAAGCAAGCCAGAGAGTGGAGAGAACAAGCCAAGGCAAGACTCCACCTTGGCTCTCCAAGCCAAGCTGCTGAAGCAATCTATATACATACAAAAGGGAAAGGACAGGGATTGATATATAAGGATGCTTGTTACTGCCAGGAAGGGATGCCAGATTATTCACATTGGCTTGGCTTTCCTTCACTTATGGATCTAAATTCATGGAGAGAGGCAGAGCCAGACACTGAACCCAAGCCAAGCTCCAGTGTTTGTAGACTTGCCCATTCCCACTCTCTGAGGGTCCATTCTCATGCTGGAGGTGCTGAGCAGCGTGTCTCTGCAACGTGCTCATCTCCTGCAAACCAAATGCAATTAATACTCTGATTTAATTTAGTTAAAGTTATGGAAATGAAGCAATGCTTCCAAAATCTGACCTGGCTCAGGCTTCTAGCTGGGAGAAAGTTCTGCTCTTCCTAAAGGCTTGTAACATTTGATGGAGGGAAAGCTCAGTTAATTTTCTTCAATACATTTCTTGCCCCCAGCTCTTGTGTATCTGTGTTGCTTTTTGGAGCAGATATGTTGCCTGCATAAGTGGAGCTGCCTCCTTATCTGCATGCCCTGTTTCCCCATGCTCTCCTTCTCCATAAATAATGACACACTCTCCCCTCTTCTCTCCTACCCCCTCCCAGTCTCATTCTCCTTCTTTTGGTTTTGGGACTTGCTGCTGTTCCCTACTGCAGCCTGAGCACTGCTTTAATTTGCCTTATGCGGCGAGGGCGACTGCACTTTGTAGAGCTCTCTCACAAGTAAATAGCAATGCCAAGCAAGATAAATGAAAGCAGGAGGAACGGGAGGATTGCCTTGTAGCCTTGGATGTTCCCGTTCTGGCTGTCGGCAGGAGGGGGGTCCCAGGTGAGCTCCAGCTGGCTCGCGGAAAGGGAGTTCACTTGGATGTTCTGTGGGGCCAGCGCCGGTGCTAGAGAAGAAGGACAGAAGAATTAACAGTGACAAGCAGAATTAGCTCATATCCAGGTTTTTCATTTGCAGAAGGACCCAGGGCAGACTGTGTTTATGCCACAAGTCAGCAATGAGCCAGCCCCGGGGTATCTGCGTCATTGGGATGTCTCGGCACGAGAGCAGTGAGGAGCAGCTGAGCCTCGGGACGTGGTTGTGCTCTGCCCCATGCAGGCTGGCTTAGACACCAAATCAACTCAATCCTGCCAGCAGCTTTGGAAAAGAAAGGAAAATTTTGGTTCCCTGGTAGTTTGGGGCTCACCTTAGGCAGTGGCTGGTGCTCCTGATCGACTGATCCTGGTGAGCAAGGCAGCCCCTGCCACCATCAGCCCAAATCCCACCCAGCAGCAAGACTTTGGGCCAACACACTGCCTAAAATTACCTCCAAACCCAGTCAGCTGCTAATCAATTCACTAATGCTTTATGTATGACAGAATGACTTTTAGTTTGCTACTTGTTAACTCCACATACACACACTGACCCTCTTTGAGCTCCTGATGGCATTTCTTCTTTGCATTGTGCTGTGCTAGAAAACCAATCTTTGAGTGCACCTGGGTCACTCCATCCCTCCCTTTGTCAGGATCCAACTTGGTGCAGGTGGATTTTCCTCCCCAGCAGCTACTGAGGACACTCTGTTCTCCCAGCCTGCTGTCTGTGCCTCCGGCAGGTTTTGACAAAACAGCTCCTGTTCTGTTCACAGAAAAGGTGCCGAAGCGTGTCCTGGTCAAACTCCAGAAGCAGGGAGAGAAAGGCAGGGCAAAGGCTACACTTCTCCTTTCTCTGTGTTCACGGTGCCATAGCCTTCAGCCAGACCCCCTGAGAAAGTCGTCTCTTTTCTCTCTGCCCCTTTCTGGGCCATAAATAGAAGCGATAAAATATTCACCGCTTGCACTGGATAGCCCCGGTTAGCTGTTCCTCTGGAGACTTCTTTCTTAAGAGAGAATGACCTTCATAAGTCACACTTTTCTACCAATATTCCCTCCCCCCAGAGTTATAAAATAAAAAAGTAATTAACACCCACTCAGCCTGACACCAACTATTTATTTTGTTCTAACTGTGTGGTTTCCATATTATCACTGCCCACCCTGCCGTTAATGGAAATGTTAATAACCAGCGCCAGGTTGTTGTGACAGATGCTTGGGCTCATTATCAGAAATTCTTATTTACCGCTCCATTAAACGACAGAATCGCACAAAAAAACAATTCAATCAAAACTAACTGGAGGAATTTTAACAGCCACATTAATAATCCAAAACATAAATAAAGTTAATGTCTTTTGCATGTTTGCCATCGGCAACCCTATTGCAAAATTATTGCTATACAATTAAAACGTGAAAGGTAAAATTGAAAATAGCCTTTATCCCAGGGCTCGGTTAAAACTATTTATTTATTGTGGGTTTTTTTGTTTCCTTTTTTTTGTTTCCTTTTTGGCTGGATGGTGAATGCATGAGGTGACAGTGACCATCAGTAAAACCCAGCTTGGTCACTAGGGTGCACTTGTCTAATTGCTGCCCTGCCTTCTGTGCTCCTTGGCCGGATGCCCCCAGTGCAAGGGAGCATTGTTAGGGACCAAAAACCTCAAGATTTTGAGACTTTCACAGCACAAACCATAGCATGAGGCCAAACTGATCACAGAGAGCAAAGCTGAAAACACATCCCGGAGATTTGCCATGATGAGACACTCAGGGAAACAGCAATGTGTACAATCACAGAGGAAAATGGGTTGCTTTAGCAGTGTATTTCCTTTCTAAGGAGTGACACCACTGTCTGTCCTGAGCTGACAGCTTCAAAGTGCTCTCAACACCCAGGTCTGATGCAGCACCTACAAGAGCATTTTTCTTGGGATGCCACGTGCCAGCCTGGAACAAATGCTGCTTCTGAGACGCGACAGTCAGAGGAGATGGCATGTGCAACCTGCTGCCAGAAAAACACTGCTTTTCCTCAACCCCTTCATGCAGCACATCTGAGAAACGCAGTGGTTAAAACCTGCCAGTGATAACTCTGCACTGACACGCTTGCTGCTTGGAGCTGCATTTTTGCTGGCGCAGCGGCGGAAAATTTGACGGGAGGAATGAAGAAAAAAGTGTGGAAAAAGACATTTCTTTTCACTACCCCAGAGCCTCCACGAGATGCAAATTGTTTGGTTTTGTGCCCTGTGAGTCTGTCCCCTCTGTTCAACTTTCAAAGGCTGATGTGTCCCTCCTCCTCTAAGCACAGATTTCTTGTTGACAGCGAGGGACAGCAGAAGAGTGCTGCTGATGCTTGATGTGGCTCTGTGCCGACAGCGCGTTCCATTAAGGGTGAAGTGAAATACTTCAAAAAGAAGGAAACACATCCCTGAAGACCCTACCTGTTTGCAACCCCGAACCATTCCCTGAATATATGGATAGCCTGTGCCAATACCAGCAAGTGCATTTTAAAGGTGAATTCAAAAGGCTTTTTACCTTCTAGGAATGCACTTTGAGATTACTGAGCTCCGAATTTTTCATGGCTGTTGAAATCTCAAATACATAAAAAAGCAAGGTTAGAGCTGCATACCTCACACTGCTTTAGGTGTTAGTGACATTATCAACTATAGCAGGAGCGACACAGACCCCCGAGGGTCCAAACACAGCTCTTGGCAGGTGGAAAGCATTTTGCTTTCCCTGAAAAAAAACATCTGTGTACTCATCAAGTTGAATTCAGCACACGTATCCTGCCTTGGAATCTCATGCAGATATTTGTAAACATTTCTTTTCTTATCTGATTTCAATTTACATTTGAGACTGTCTCCTTGAAACTCTCAGCCAAAATGTAAGGAGAAAGACTGAGCAGGTTGTATAGTAATTAGTAACAAATAGTAACAAACATGGGCAGGGCTGCTGTTGGCAGGATCACGTAAAGACAACAAATCTATCCAGAAACGTGGTGAGAGTGTCAAAATGAGCCCATAAATAAAGTTACACATCTAAATCCACATTTAAACATATCACTGCCCTCATTTCCCAGCCATACTGAGCAGTCTCTGCTCACACTGCAGGCAATTTGAGCTTGCAAATGCTTCTAACCTTTAAAGGGAAGGTGCTTAAAATCCCTGGTGGCCTCCCTGCTCCAGAGCTCCGTGCTCTGCAGAAGGTTCACCTCAGCTCTTCTCGCTTGGGATATTTGTTCTCTGGGCTGTGTGGCACCCAGAGCTTTCCATCAATATGGAACTGCTATTCCTTTTCCCAGTGACAGTCGCCACGATGCTCTGTGGCACAGGTAGGCTACAAATCCTTGTGATTCATTGGGCAAACTTGATCAGTGGTTTCGTGAAGCATTCCTCACTGCTCTTATATCTGCTCCAGTTTCTGGGGAGCAGAGGATTGCTCCTCTACTCGTTTTCTAATTGTTTCTGCAGTGGCAGTATTATTGGCAGGACATTCACAGACAAGTTTGGGACAAGATTCCCCGATACTCACATGCCATTTAAATAAACACACAGGCCAAAAATGAGGAGAAAAATGCAGTGAAAGAGACTGAAGATATCCTGTGCATCAGCTTGATCCCAGACAATCCCAAGCAAATTTCTGTTTTGTAAAGACCTCTGATCCTTTTCTATCTAGCAAGTGTTTCCCCCCAGTCCTTCAAAGCATGACTTGGAGAACATGCCTGCCTTTATTCCCTACTAATCAATATGTTTGCATTTTGGTGTTAGCACCTAGAGGCCAGAATCTCATTGCATGATGTGCTGCATAAACACAGAACAGAGACACAGCTCCAGGCCCCAAAATCCTCTAATCTGTCTCCACATTACAATGGAAGGGTGGTTGCAGCACGTTCTGAGTATCAGCTGTAATTTTACCTACCCAGTGATTAACAACAAGGGAGAAGGCACAGCAATACTCAGTTCAGCGTGTGCTGATGGTGAAATCTCACACACCAGAGCCTCCAAAGTTTACAGACTCATTCCTGGAACACACAGTCATGGAAGATAGGTCTGGAAAGGGTTTGAAGAAGGCTCAGACATCATCCTCCTGTGCCACACCAGGATCAGCTCGCTGGTCAGATGTTCATATACTCTCAATCAGTGACTTATTTCCAGATTGTGCTTGAATTGTCATTTCCACACAAACTCTGCCAGCACTTCTCTACTTTAACAACTCTTAAAACAGGGGTTTGTGTAATACCCATTTTTTAAAAATAAAAATAAACAAAATTGGGATATCTATAATATAAAAATAACTGACAAAATAACTCTCATATTATTCTTTTTGATGCCTAACCTAAACCATCCTCACTGTATTGAAGTTACATCCCTGCAGTGACATGGAGATTGCTGCTCCTTCAGCTGCAGCCACTGCCTTCAAGTTACAGTGTAGATAAGCAATAGTTTAGTGGATTATAAAGCCAAACACAACCCAACAAACAGAAGGTCAGCAGATAAAACAGTGAGACTGATCTGCAGAACAAGCAAAGCAGAGCACAAGGGTTTTCCTGCAGTCCAGGCTCAGAGAAGGAATGTGAGGATGGTACCTCCCAAGAATGACCAAAAAGGTGGATCTGCAGATGTCTGCAGTCACTCCTTGCATGAAGGAAAAGTGGCATGAGAGAAAAATGTTCAGTGTTTATTGGCCATTTTCTTATAGACTCTGGAAAGGAGCGGTGGAGGATCGGAGCTTGCCCGTGCAGCAGAGCCTCGGTGCCATCAGGAATGCTGCGTGAGTGATGCTGATTAGCTCAATAACAATTAGTCAATTGTGCTTCAAAAGCAGCTACTGCGAAGCTGCTTTCCACTGTGACAGAGCAGCACAAGCTATATTTAGAATGTAAAACATGCTTCCCACTAATTTCTGGCTGTTTTAGGCTGGGCTTCATCTCGTGATGGAAGTCGGTGCTTTTTCCAAGGGCTGCGCTTTCTGTGGTTACTCGGATGTATTTCAGAGGCACTAAGAGAGGCAGAGCCACATTCCAGGGACGTGGGTCTTAACCCCTCCAACACACTCCATTTGCTACGTTGGGCCTGAGTGCTCCTACCCTCTTAGTCAGGCACAGCAATTTGGCACCAACCACCAGTGCTCTGCCAGGCATTAACTTTGTCAGGCTTGTGACACCCTGAGACATGAAAGGGGTCTCAGGAAATACCCTTCTTCAAGGGTTGTTGATGTATGTGTTGATTTACACAGTTGCATAGATCAGTGTGAGAGAAATTGAAACATTTCCTCATGTACCAAGGGAAGTGAACACAATAAGAACTTGAAAAACATCTCTCTCACCTTCCTGCACGCTGATGAAGAGAGAGCAAAAATGCAGAAATAGAAAGACATAGAACAGAAAGACAAAATATAGAAACCTATTTTAGTGGAGAAGAAAGGGTGAAGAGGAGAAAGAGAACAGCTGTCGGGATGAGGACCTTGGGAGTCTGGAACACCTGCAATTGTTTTACTCTGTGCCATCTTATCTGGGTAGGCAAACACTTGGCTCTCTCTGTACACCATATTTAGTACACTAGCTGTGTTTTGCCACATCAAATTTTTAAGGGTATTCAAGTCATGAAGATACATAAATTAAAGCAGCTGCAAATGATCCCCAAATGTAACATCCCCAGCTTCTTTGCTTAGCACTGGGAAGCTTCCCAACGTTGGCACAGGTATCTTCAGCACCTGCAGAGACACAGGAGGGAGGTGGGGGTGGAGGGAGGAAGGAGGAAGAGGTGATATTCCTGCAAACGGAATTCCTGAAAACTGAAACGAAACAAGGACTAGGAATGGAGTATTTTTTCCATGGACACAGAACTAGGGGTTACCTGCCAGTGCCATTTTTGAACTGAGGAGGCATTTTCATCCTGTTCCTCACCATCTTTTCCAGTGGTGGTGAAAACACTATTGCTGTGATCCCTACTCTTTTCAAGTGAGGTTTGGATTTCCCATGTGAGTGAGCCATGTGCAATCTGGGAATTTCATGGGGCAGACATGATCTGGGTGATGCAGAGGTTACTGTGATTGCAACCACGGCAAACCTCACAGAGCAGTGCCGTGAAAGAGCCTGCAAACAAAAACCACATACTCTTCTTTTGCTGAACTCCACAGTTCTACTTAGCAAACACAACCCTAGAATAGGCTATCACATTGCATACTGAGATTATCCATCAAGGGAGGGAGAGAGCCCGGCCCAAAAGTAAAGCCCTCACAGAACTGTCAGACTGCCTCTGCAAAGGGCGCACAGGTGGTTAAAACAAGAAGGGGGGGAATAACAAAATGAGCTTTTCCCTCTGTTTCTTTCATGTCAACAAGGGTATGATCACACACAGGCAGGCAGCCCATCAGTCAGCAGAGATGGGCCACGAGCAGGAACAGCAAGAGCCTGTCAGCATCAGGTATGCACAAACAAACACAGGCACAAACCTGCAAGCTAAAATCCCCTCTCTTTTACAGCCATGGAAATTAGGGATAGCTCCTGAAGCCCCCTCTCCCTTACATCCACGCACATTGGGGTTATCTCTGTTGAACAGCAGACCCAGTTGTGTAAGGAGCAGTGTCAGCTCTGCTGAGTGCAGGATTTACCCCCAGGAGGTGCTGAAGGTTGTTCAAGGGATGCTGAAGAGCTGCTCCGTGTTTGATACACTGGTCTGATCCTCCTTGTGCACAGTGGGAGCAGTACAGGATGGGAGAGCACTGCCCTCCACTCTCTTACAAGTCTACCCATTAGAGAGGCAAAATTACTGATTTCAGATTATTTCCCCACACTCTCCAGGACCCAAAATTCCTCCTCCCCTATTTATAATCATGTTCCACTTATTGTAATTTGTTAATGTCACATTTGAATATCATAATACCACAGGTATTTTGACAGCTGACAAAAGCACCCACTTCACATCCACCAACAGCAATGGCAGCACCTACTAAAGTCTAATCTGCACCAGCAACACCTCCTGCTCCCCTGCAGCCAAGAGAGCATATCAAATAATCTCCACTGGGTTTGCCATCTACCAAATGTCAAAAGCTGTATCAGAAAAAAGTCAAAGGGCACAGGTGAGATCTGCCCCTGGAATAACCTTTTGCTGTGGCTTTAATGCCAGTTTGGGTAGCTGACCCCCACCAGGAATTAATTTAGGATTTACAGATTGCAATGGTCATGGAACCCCAGGGAGCCCACAGAAGACTGTGTTCTTGTGCTCCCGGGGAGAGAGAGATTAAATTTAAATTTTCTTGACTCTCAGTGAGAATTTTCTCTTTCTTTCTTCATTTTTCATCCCTGAGATCATCACTGCGGTTTTACACCCCCATATCATCTCAGTGTCTGGACTGCTGTGGCCAAAATATTTTAGACTATTGCTAATTCATAGTTTCATAAGAAAAAAAGGCAACTTTTTTGTTTTAAGTCTACAACAGGCAACCTGAAAAGCCTCCAGTTCTGTGATTGACGACGGATACAGCAAACAGATGTCAGAGAAGAAAACCAACTGTGTTTCTCCACAGCTGGCTTCACAGCAAAGCTGTACAGAGGAGGCAAAGCCACAGGAGTTGAGGCCCATATGAAAATACTTACAGCTCAAATTTTGCTCACATATCCCAGGATGACTGCAAACAAGCAGAGCAGGACTGCACAATTAGGCAAAATAGAATTTTGGCTGCAAATATAACCCTTTAGTCAGAAGCACTCCAACTGCAGCCTGTGTCTGCTGGAATAGGAGTTATCAGCCAGGGGCTTCCCCACTTCTTCACCAGGGCAATTTCTGGTTCATTTGACTTTACTACTGATTGCCCATGTTTTTTGAAAGGAAGGTTAATTCCTCTGCTTTTAATGGAGTAGCTGTGCTGTTAGTCCAGCGAAGCTTTGCATACACGATCAGGCTTCTCCTCCCTCCGCCCTCCGCTCTGTGCAGGGATGTCCCTGCTCTGGGCTCTTCACAGGCCATGGAGCGCTGCAGCAGAGCAGCTCATCTGTCCTTCCCCTCCCACCAGCTGCAGCACAAAGCCACGAGCCCTCGTGATGAATTTGGGCACGGGACTCTGCCCGTCTCGGGCTACAGCCAGCACCAAAAAAATCAGCATCAAATGGTTGGGGTTGTGAGTTCATCATCAGAGCGAAACGCTGTCCGGCAATCACAGCCCAGCACCTCCCAGCCCAGGCAGGGACGAGCCGGAGCGCAGCATCAAAACCCGCGGATATTTTTGCTTGGACAGAAACATCTTTCCTACATTGAGACGTGATAAAAAGAGGCAATTAGACCCGAGCTAAGCAGGAGCTGCCGCACTGCATAAAGCATTGTGCTGTACCAAAGGCTGCTGATGACCAATATTAACAACTTAATGAGCTGTTAATGAGGCGCGCGTTCGGCTTTTACTTGCAGCATGAAAACATTGCAAATCATTTTAGGGAGCTTCTGGACTGTCAATGGAGAATTAAAGATGTCAAATAAGCCCATCAAATCTATGTCTCAATCTGGACACTGCTTTCCACTGCATTCGCTTAAAATTCCTTCTCCTATATGGAAGAATAACTTGCTTTGACAGCACTACGACTCTCAGACTTTGCTTCCTTCTGCCTTGACATTAGATTTCAGTCTCCAGAGAGCTGCAGGGATGTCTTTTTGACATGTTGACATTAAGGACACTTCTTCCACAGACTCACACTGGCACGGTTACTTTCTGCCTTGCCATTGTAAGAGCAGCTACTGAGCTAAGCTACCAGATCTGGAAGTCTAATTAGCAAGCCTTCGCATCATCTGTAAACAGATTAAGAATATAAAATTACCCTTAAAAAACAGCCAGTTTGAGTAGGAAAGGGAGCCAAGGCTCATAGAGAAAATTCATTTCCATAACTCCCCAGCATTGTAGCAATACCAGTAGCACACAAGCAGTGATTAATGCTCTAATGTGGGCACACTTCAGTTTGTTATTTTTTCTGTCCTGTCACAGCCCTGCAGGATTAGATCCCACAGCCAAGTGCTATCAACACTCCTGTTTCCTCCAGTGGAGCTGCATTGATGGGAACAACAAACCCAAATTGGACTCGCTGCAGACAAACCCTTAGTGGAGCCTCAGTACAAAGAGTGAGCCTGGAGAAGTTTAAAATCCACCAAGAAACACCGATGGGATGTGCCCAGTGGCCAACCGTGCTCTCAGAAATGGGATGCTGTTGGGATACAGGCATATTGGTTTCCAGGAGAAGCTGGAAAGAGGTTACTTTCCCAATCCAAACAGGAAACGTCCCACCTGTTCTTGTTTTCCTTCCATCTTCCTACAGTTTGCCTTCCTTGCTCTGCTCTGACTTTACTCTGTCTTTTAGCACATTGTTGGAGAACATGGCTTCCATCTTTAACTCCGAGCTCAGGGGAGACCTTCTCCTTCCTTGGAGAGAAAGACACTGAGGACACGATGGCAACCCAGTGTCGCTCCTGGAGCAAGGCATTCCCAGAACAGCAGGGTAAAGCTCATCCAGAACTGAGCATGACATTGGAACAGCTCTGCAGGTCCTTTAAATTTAAAGGGGAAAGAAAAAGGACAACCAGTTTCAAACACCCTGCTATCCCCCAAAAGTAGCCTTTTGCTGATGTCCAGAGGTGTCAGCAATTAAAAGGCAAATCCCCTATTATTTCAAAGTCTTGGTGCTTTTAAATTGCCAAAGTTGCCCTTTGTTTAAAGTTTGAGCAAACAAAACCAATAATTTATTTACCATTCTACTTCCCAATAGCTTCCCTCCATCCCCTTCTGTTTATCGAGGGAAGATACTGTCCCCTAGGCTGACAGGTTTTAGACTACTGCAATGTGAAATGGCCATGATAATCCTTCTCTTCCCTCCTCCAGTGGCATCTGGGATGGCACTGCCCACCCAGCTCTTGCAGCTGTGCCAGCAGCAACGTGCTCAGTATCTGCACAGGCACAGCCAGCCCACGTGTCCCACTCAGATAGGAGAAAACAGCCACGGGGCCACGGCAGGGTGGAGGCTGCCAGCTCCAGTGCGCTGGAATGTTGTCATTCCTCTCGCAGGCTGTTACCAAGGAGGCTCAGGGGACTCCACACAGCATCTCCTCCGCCGTGTTTGGGGCAGGGGAGGAGATAAAGCTGCTGTGCTGTAAGAGAAAGGGGGGCCCAGGCAGTGCTGAGGGACCCCCTTCTCCAGAAAGCGACCTACGGCGGGGAGGTGACTCCACGGGGGGAATCTGGAGTGAACATGGGAAAGAGAGAGGCCTGAAGAAAGGGATTAAAGCACCCAAGGGCAAAGCAGCCTTGTCCTGCCAACCTTCCCTGCCTTCTCAGAGACAGAAGGACATTGCCCCAGCACAGATAACCAGGCAAGAAGGGACAAGAGCTCTGTGCTGGAAGCAGTTTCTAAAGGGGAGCCAAGTACGTGGAGTCAAATCTTTGCTTCCTTACAAGGCTTCTTTGTCCTTATCACAGCCCACTCTCTCAATGTAGCCTTTTCTGTCCCAAACCTGTTTCACTATTTTTAGTCTTGGAGCTTTCCAGGTGGTTTCTGTTTCTGGCCTGCAAAATTCTGGAGGTGGCCAGGCAGCTCCAAGTGCTTCCCCTGACGTTACTGGCAGAGCAGATCTTCCCTCCCTGTGTCAGCTACAGGTGAATAAAATAAAGTTTGTGAAGTCCAGGACCACCTGTGGAGCAGCAGGCAGGGGGGGAGATGAAAATAATTGCAGATAACAGGAAGAAATTTTCTTTGGTGTCTGCTAGCTTTGCACCAAGAGGTACACTCAGCTTTTGAAGGCAGAGCTAAGAGGCAGTCATCACTCTGTCTCATTCCTGTTCTTTTCCAAGCTACAGTTTCACTTGGAAGAAAATGAGAGGGCCAGGTAATCTTCTCTGAAAGATGATGGTACAACCAAAGTGGCATTTCAGTGGAGGACTTCTAAAGAAAGGGATTTGTCTCCCAGCTCTTTTTGCTCCTTGCCTTTCCCATTACAGAACCAGCTCTCAGAGATCATCATTAAAAAGAACAACAACAATAACCCAGCCTCATCAGTTCTTGTGAATTCTGAAGGTCACCAATGTCACCATCAGTTATAATGACACACATCACTCCCCTCTTCACACAAATGGATTTACAACCTGTTTAAAGGCTGGTGTCTCTCAGAGCACTTCACCCCTTCTGCCACCTCCTCTCCGCACACACTCACTCCAGCAACAGCTGCTGGAAGAAATGATGAATTCCATTACTTTTCATCCAAAACAGCTTTGCAGTATATGGGAGAAGCACTGAAGGCTGTAGGCTCGTTAGCACAGGATTTGTGTTGCCACATTTTACTTTACTCACCTTCCCAAATAAGGTGAAGCATGTCTGGCCCAAACCTGTGATTTCTGTTTAATTAAAATGCAGGTAGTGGAGTCTCCCAAACTCCAGAGCCCCCCACACAATCAGGTGGTGACAGCAACCTGGTAGAATAATGCTCCTGATATAGTGGCTGCTCTAACAGAGTCTTAATTTCAGTGGAGCAGAACAACACCTCTGGTAGCAGCTGTGTTTCGGGCTGGGATGAATATCAGTACCCAGGCTCTCGCTGAACACTCACTGCCTCCCCAATCAAAGCCAGCATCCCTGACAGCTGAACTGTTAAATGAATTAACAAGGTGAAAAGGGGGCTTGCCAGCGGGGCTGCGACTCCCTTCCTAATTCTGCAAGTGGTGGCTTTCAATTTTTCTGTCGTTTGTCAGGAGATGCACATGGTTCTCTAATGAGCAGGGCAGAGCTGCAGCCAGCTCTAAAAAGGCAGCATTAGAGGATCTTGTGGGTCTTGGAGGAGAGGGATCCAGATGCTTGAGGCAGGTGGGGGAAGGACACGGGCTCTGCTCAGACTGAACAGGCAGCGCATCCTTCCCAGCTGCGCTGAGCTCAAGGACTCCCAGCCCACTCTCCCATCTTGGGGAAGAACTGCTCTCCACACCAGTGAGTTCTGCCAATATCCAGGCAGAACTCAAAATGGAGCCTTTGATTTTATGGGCTGCTCTAAGAAGGAACAGCATTTGTTCCACCTGTAGAATAAAATAAAAAAAAAAAAATCACCAAAAACCTCCAAAAGATCCAAACCACTGGCGTGCCGCTTTCCTGTTCACCAGGCAAGCTGGGATACAGAGGCTTTTTATTAATGTCTGGCCCATTGTTCTCTCTCAAAATTCCCACCTTCCCATCAGTCAGAGGCAGGGAAGACCTGCTCAGGCTGCCCAAGGGGGCAGCTGGCTGGAGTACAGCTCAAGGGCACTCCAGTGCTGGAGAGAAACTCCCCATTTGGGGATATTTTGCTCATTTAATTGGCAAAACTTGCAGAAGGTTGCTTTTAATGGCTTTTTCCCCCCAAGCTTTTCAGGTGGTTCTGTTACCTACTGGAACTTTTATTGTAAAAATCCAGGTATGATCATAGGAAAATCTTCAAATCTAAGAAGGGAGAGCACAAGAGGAAAGGAAGGAATCACAGACACTCCTCCTTCTGCATCACTCAGTGGAAGCTCAACAGCACAACAACCATCAGCAACACTAACACCCAACAGAAATGGGTATTTTGACTGAGCTGGCCTAAGCCCAGCACAGTTCCCCAAAGGCACAAAGGCTGTATATTACGAGCCAGAGAGAAATGTTCTCCCCTCTCCCAGAATTACTGCAATGCTTAGGGCAGAACGAGGCCCCTTTTAACAGCACTGAGACATGAGTTACCTGAGAGCTTCAGGCCAGGGACTGGCCACCTTCACTCACTCTGTGCCCAGTGCTGTGCCTGTGTCAGCACCTGTTGTTTATTGGGAAGCTTTTCTCTGTTTTTAACCTGGATGCCCCGTTGCTGGAGCTGAGCAGACCCATTTTTTTCCAGCTTGCTGCTTAACTGCCTTTACCGTGGGTAAGAACATTGAGCAAACAATAACAACAAAAACCTTGTATTTCCACAGCACACTTTAACTCAAAGGTGTCACAAATCAATTTAAAACTTAAATTGCAATACCATCTCCAATCACTTTACTCACAGTATAAATCACAGCCAGCTCTGGAGGTGGAAGAGGCAGTTATATAACAAAGTGTAATAACTTCACACAACAAGAGTGAAAATCGGCAGGAAGATCCTACATTCATCATTTCTGCTGCGTGAACCTGGATGGTCCCTTTCCAGAGGTAAATCCAGGAACTCTAAAACAACAGCCAAGTCACACACTACAACTTCAGACACACCAGTCCTGCCTGGGAAAGGAGGTCTCCTGGATATCACAAAATCTTGGAACGGTTTGAGTTGGAAAGGATCTTAAAGCTCATCTAATTCCAGCCCCCCTTCCTTCAGACACTCAGGGGTTGTGTAATTATCTCAGTGTCCTCTCAAGTTTGTCTCCTCCTGTTGCCCTGTTCCCTGAGTTATGATAGGAAGATCTGGACTGTGGGATTAACAGACACGATATAACAGCATTTCCTTGTTTTCCCCAGCTGATTTCCCATACTGTGTACATGTGTATAAGTGCATGTGCTGGCTCCACTTGCAGCAGGGAGATACTTAGCTCTGAAACAAAAATGTGTTTTGAAGCCAGATACAGTTGGCTCCACCTGGGACTTTCTTTGCTGCAGTTGCAGAAGTAAGTTGGAGCAGCAGCAAACTAGAAAAAAATGTAAATATTGCCAGCTGTCTCTCCAGGACCAGGCTGCTCTGATTAATTTATGATGTTTTCAAAGAAAGATGGTGAATGTTGCACCATATTTGAAAAGAAAAGGTTAAGCAGAGTTTAAAAAAATGCGCAGTGGAGTTGTTTAAAAAAATGTGCTTTGCTTAGTTTTGAGCAATAGAATATTTAATGACTACTAATAAAAGGAATTAGTGCTGGCTTTGATAGCTCCTCCATCCCACAGCCCTGAGACAGAGGAGCAAAGTGCAATCAGCTCTGTTGCTGGGCTGAGCAAGGGGAGGGTCGAGCTCCCTCCCCTTGTTCTGAGCTTCAAACGCTGCTGCTGCAGAAATTGAGACCATAACTAACGAGGATTCCAGCGCCAGCCTCTCTCCAGCTGGGATCACCATAAACACGGCCCCGCTGGCAGGGCTGGAGGAAGGCATCAGCTATTCCAGTCCTGCCCTTCCCAGCTGGAGTTTCTGAGGGGACAGACTGGCTGGGGGTTATCTGGGCTCTGACAAACCACCCGTTTCTCAAGGCGGTCACAGAAGTGTCTGCTCAACGCTTCTGTCCTGATTTCCACCTCCAGCCTTCCAGTGGGGGCATTTTAAAATGATCAGAAGGGACTCAGGCACCAGATCCAGAGTAAGCAAAAGCTTGAACAGTGCCACTGACCCCCGGATTCCACAGGGGCTGGATGCAGTGACAGAGTCTGCACGTTCCTGGGAGCACCCAACACCTGCCTCCAATGCCAGCATCAACAAACCAGACACAGCATCTTCCCGCTTCAAGAGCACGAAAATACAGCCAGGTGTGGTGCCAGGCACTGTCTCTACACAGAGAGTTATAAAATAAAAGAACCAGCTTTCCGAGTCTCCCTTGTTTTGTAGTTTTGTTTCTTTTCCCTTGTGGCTTTCCTGTGCTCCACTTTTCACTTCTTTAACTCGAGTCAATTTTTCCCTCAAGCTAATTTGGTATGAACAGTCATCCTCCTGCAACTCCAAAAATATTTTCTTTTCTTTCTTTCAAATGCCCTTTCTTCCCTCCTTCCTGCAGACCAACTGGTTTTCCAATGGCAAGAAACTGTCAGTGCCTATTCCAGGAGAGGGGGCTACAGAAAACTCTCAGCAATTATGACTGGGGAATTTTTCAAATAATCCCTTTTGTGGACAATTATTGAACATTATCTGGAGAATACAAAAACATGCTAGTACTTAAAAAAAAGGAAATCAACTAATCTTCTTTTCACCTACCTGCTTCACCCACAAACACTTCCACTGGTGTGCTGGTAGGGCTCTCACCAATGACATTATATGCTGTCATTAGTACTTCGTATCTCTTGTATTTCTTCAATTCTGAAAAAGTAAAATATTATATATTAGTATTATATATTATCATTTATGCTGTATTACAGCTGTCTTTTAGACTCCAACACGTCTATATCTCCAGACTTGTCTCTCAGGAAATGTGGCAATAGAACAGTACAACAGTGCAATATCTACTTCAATCCTTCCTGAATTCACACATCACAGCAGTATCTGCATCATTTCGAAAGATATTTGTGATAAAATGGCAGGATTTCCCAGTGTTTCCTCACAGTAAGAGGAATAATGATTTCTCTTGGAATATACCCATTTCTTATGGATAATTAACTAGAGGAACATCTCTAGGTCATTCTTAAGGACAGAAAATGACAGGATTTGGCTTTGAATGTCACCATAAGGTCCCTTTTTGATGTGTACTGGTAGGGAAGAGCCTGCCTAGCCTTTGCCTAATCGCTGGAATGCTCATTTAGAGGGGGGCATTTGGCAACTGCACTGCTCCAGAACGGCACAGCTGAAGCAGATGCAGAGGGAGATCTGCAGTGGGGAATCTGGAGCCCCATTCCAGGTTCTCCATTGGGATCTCCTCCAACGTGACCACAGCCCGACCATCAACCACAACGAGAAAGGAGAATTCGAAGGTTGGACTCCATTTGGCTACCAGGCAACAAATTTGTTTGCTGACACAGAGAAACTGCTCTGACAGATGAAGTGGGAGAGCAAGAGAAGCGTGAAAAAATCCAGAAAGCCCAATTGTTTGTGGGTAATTAACAGATGCAACGGGGGTGGAGCAGAATCACATCAACGTCATTAGGGCAGGCAGCGCCTGAGCAGTTTCAGATTTTTGCATTTTCAGGATGAAAGAATCAATCCCAACAGATATATTTATCATCTACAATACTTAACAGGGAAATTAGAGTAAGAGAGCAATCAATAATATAAATTGCCCCATTTAAATGAGCATTGAATTAAGACACGCATGGCCAGAGGTCCAAATTTCTCCCTTTGCCAATAATTTTCCCTGCTATCTATGAATCAGAGTCCCCTTAACTCAGGGGCTGACAGTATGCTATTGGTTAGGTAAGGTTCAAAAAGCCTAATTAAGCAAGTTTGTCTAATTTCAGTGTCACAGAAGTGTTTATAAGTGTTGTGCTCCAATATCTGACTGCGAGTCCAGCATCATTCCCCAGTCTCGGGCATGCTGTAAATTATATCTGATACATCTCTAATTTTTTAATATGATATCACTAAACTCGGATGGACTGCAAAACATGGAGCAAGCAAATCAGAAATAACAGTGCTGAGTTCATAAACAAACAAACAATAGTAAGATACACATGTATAATACTGGGCAGCTCGCACAGGGAAACTTTATTTTCTGCCATGAAAAGCCACAAGGGAGATTTTAGTGTTAACTGGATGTGGAAGAAAATGGAACATGAGAGTTCATGCATGCAACTTTCAGTGGGGATCGGGCTTCAGTTTTTCTTTTTTTTAGCCCATCACAATCTGTGACTCAAAAGCCTTGGGCAAAACCTATCTAGTGAACCATCATCACCACAAAGCAACTTGCCTTTTAACTCTGTCGAATGTTATTTTATTCATTTCCAATTGAAAACACCTCTGGAGATGCACATAAATTCATTGGGCCCTTTCTAAATTGGCCTTGTACTCTATGGAATGCCCGAGCATCGCAATGCTTGAATCATAGGACTAATGATGTGATACAGCTAAACTCAGATGGACTGCAAAATATGTAGCAAGTGAATCAAAATTCATTTAGCATCAGCAATACTGGGTTGTTACAGTCAATAATGTTTTACCTTCCCAGCAGCCACATTTTTACAACAGCTACCTACTTGCATCATCGATGTCTCTGGGTGTAGGGGAAGCAAAGGCTTCAAGAAAAAGAACCCCTAGAAAGCCAGAATCATTAATCTGTGTTGATTTCTGCTGGATCCACGGAGGAGAGCCACAGGAGTTTGCCCATGGTGTATTTTGAACCATTACAAAGAGTCTCATCCAAAGGCAACGTGCACTTACGTGTTAATTCATACGTCGTTAATGCAGAGCTGCTGTTCACTGTCTTGAAGCTGCTTTGGGCTATTCAGGGTAAGCAAAGCAGAAAGCTTGTTACAGTGCAAGGAAATAGTTATTGCAAATGATGTACAGCAGAGACAGAGGCAAATGAGGCAGCACACCCATACACAGTTTAAGCTTTAGGACTATACCTTGAAGGGCAATAAAATCACATCACTCTCTCGTAACACATCGAAAGCATCTCGCTCACATGGGGCTGTTTCATTTCCTCCTCAAACAGAGGACCTCACAAATACACAACACAAAAATGTTCTGACTTTTAGATTAAATAAAACAAATGAGTAAAAATGAAATGATTTCTAGGGACGAAAGCTCTGAGTGGCGCATTACATCCTGATTTCTCGAGATGCACAGTTCAAAACCTGAGGAGCTGCAGAGAACGGAGCTGGAACGTGGGCCACAAAGTGAACACTTACATCAGGGCAGGACCTGTTTCTTTAAGTGTGAATCTGATTTCCCACAGTTTCACTTAAAGAATTCAATATTCCTGCTGTGAGTGAATTGTAATAATATGCTAAGCTGTGCAAAACCGCGGGTCAGTGAGGAACAGAGGTGTTCTAAGGTGAGAATTATGAGGAGAAAGAGGGAAATTTATCTTAAAACACATTTGTCTCCACCCCTTTCTCTCTCTGTCTCTTGACTCCCTGGAGAGGTACAGCTCATTTTTTCTCCTCTACAGTGATTAGGAACATTGCTGCAGGGCCAGACAAGAAGAGGGAAAAGAGGAAACTGGTTGGTTTCACAGGCTCCCCAGCTTGTGAGAGCATCCAAATTCATTATTTCCTAATGTACACAGTCAGTCTTTCAGTTTTTGTCTGAGAAAAACCCTTCTGCATTCCTACACCTACGAGAGCTTTACATCTCTGCTCTGTCCTGGTTCAAGCTGCACAGTCTGAGAAGTCTCATTAGCTCTGACCACGTAAGTGAGGTCAGAGTCAGAGGCTTACATTACACTTAAAGCACTCACTTATCCCACACCCTCATTAAAATTCACTCTTGCTTTTGTAGAAATCACTTCTATGGGCTCAGGAAAGCATGGCAGATGATGTAAGATATTAAAATAGTCTCACTCAACCCTATTCTGCTGCTCTTGGAGTGTTATCTTATTCTGAATATTCCAGTGACATCAAACAGGACAAAAGCTGGTCCCTCCATGAGCATGTCTTATTGCTGGACCTTATTTCTCAAGCTACTGAGTGCTCACATGTCTGCCTCCCATCATCTTCTTCTGCCTATTCTTCCCTCTGATTTCCTTTCTAGCCTTTATCTAAAAAGCCTTTTCATTTTTTCTATTATTCCTCTCCCTCTCCACCTTCTTTCCATGTGAGCCATAAATCCCAGTGACTAACATGGAAAGCAGGCACCTAAAAATTCTTGCTCATCTTTGTTATTTTCTTCTAAAATATGGACAAGCACTTTGAAATTATAAAAATCCTATTTAAAAATTCTCCTCAGCTGTTTCCTCATACCGTAAAAAGAAAAACAAAATGTCAATTATAAAAACAATTGAAAAAATAGCAAGGAAGGCAAAAGTTGCCAGCTGAGGAAAATGAAGTGTCTCTCATTTGAAGGCAGAACAAAGTGTACCAGGGTAATTATGCACTGGAGGTAGTGGAAGGCAGGAAATCAGAGGGTATGTGGGGGACAGACCATCAGTTCCAGCATGCTGGCAGAGATCAGCACGCACCATTACATGCTGATCACACCGAAGGTGCTTGCATTTTTCAGCATCTTCGGGCTGATTGTGTAAAACCTGAATTATTCCCAGCACTCTTCGACTTACATTTTATTTCCATGGGGCAAGAGGGGATGTAGTGCCTGGTGTAATGACAGACTACCATTGTGGGGTGTTTTAGGGTCCAAACCCTGGGCTTACGTGTGAGCTCTGCTCTTAAAGCTGAGGGGTTCTGGATGTTTTTGGATTCTGTCCCAGGCCCGGCGTCGTAATCCAGCTCCCGGTAGTAGATGCGGTATCCCAACAAGAGCCCGTTCAGACTCTCCACTCTGGGGGGCTGAAAAACATCCACGTGAAGAACAGGCTGGTTAAAGATGTGCATGGCAACAAATATCCATCAGCAGGGGCAGCGGCTCTGTGCTCTGGTGAAAACAGACATTAATAATGCACAGGGTTGAAGGTTGTGAAAAACACAAGTTAAAGGCAACTCTGAGGATTTTGCTCAGCTGTGGTCATTGCAAGAGGCTCTTGACTGAAAAATCCACACCAAGAGCCAAGCTCCACTCCTTCTTGGCCACAGAAACTTGGGTGTGATGGAGGGTATAAATGAGCACCCCCTGGAAATGCAGGTTGCTTTCCACCAACACTGGAACAGCCAAATGGTGTTTCACTGCTTCCAAAAAGAAATAAATTATTTTGTCACAGACAGAATTTCTTCAGTGGCTCTTTTCCCTGGGGACTGATCACAGGACAGTCTTCATTTGGCATTATTTTACTGAAAGACTGATGAGCAAATAAAAAGGAAAATAAAAAAGAATGCTAAAAATTGTCCTGGCTTTGATGAGGAAGACAAAACAAGGTCTAATAACAATCTCATACAGGCATTTAGAGAGAAGTCACAGTGTGATGGGCTCTGGAGTGTGCACAGAGGAAAACCCAGGGCTCCTCCACAGCAGCTCGGAGCAGTTTGGCACACACAGCCATGGGATGGCTCAAATAGGAGTTTTTTTCCTTCTGCATCATGTTGGGAGATGCTCAAAGACAAAACACCTCAGCAAGGCTTCTCCAGCAGCCCCTCACGTCCTCCTTCAGATACAGATACACAGCTGGCACACTGAAAAGGAGATTTGTGTCTGGGTGGCTTGCTTAAGTAGAGACATGCAAAGGGATTCCTCATGTTTGGGGAAAAAAAAATTACTTTCCTGAGTCTAATGCAGGCTAAGAAATGCAGAGAAGAAGAGATTCCCTGAGCCATTTATCTTCTAAAGATTCTTTTACTGAAATTTAAGGGGCTGAAAGTATAAATGAAAAGGATTTTAATGATGATCTTGCCTTTAATCCAGGAAGATCCCTACCAGCCTTGAGAACTTTACTAAGGAAAAGCATTGTGTAAAAATTAACTGCTGGTGTGAAATGCTGTCACAATAGAAGGTAATGCCCCATGTAATTTTAATGAAGAAAGTAAGGACATCTTGATAGAAAGCAGGAAGATCTTTGGTAATAATCTGGCATTTTGCTTCCAGAAATGACATGAGTTTTCCATTACTCCCTTACAATGGCAAGAGGAGGGAGAGGACTGTCCTGTCTCAGTGCCAAGGACTTTGCTTTGGGTGAGAGCTGAAGGAATTAAGTAGAAAGACTGCAGTTTATGGAAACAAAAAAAACCCAAAAACCCATGTGAACCAGAGTATAAAGAAGCTACACAGCCACCAGGAAAAGGAGCAGAACCTGCTCCTGCAAGTAGCTGCCTTCTTTTGCAGATGTCCTGCACAAGAGCCTGCTGAAAGCAACCCAAACTGTCCCAAGATTTCACTTGGTCTGCCTGGTTGGAGATCTCTTATTCATCACTGTTTCATGCTCATCATTGTGCTCCATCCTCTGGCAAAGCTCTGACCACCTTTCACTGTTAGTTGGCATCTGCATTAGAGGATGATGCTGTGAGAGATTGAGAGGGACCTTGAGGATCATCAGGGCTGGCACCTCCCCACTGCAGAACCTCACCTGCTGAAAACTTTCACAAACAGAACAACCTCCACCAGAAATGGAGCTGATTCCTCAGCTTCCCAGTATTCCTGTTGGGAAGCTGTTCCCAGCCTCACCACTTGGTTAGAAACCTTCATTTAATTTCTGATCTAAATAATTCATAGCCAGTTTCTAACCATTTGTTCCTGTGCTAACATTGCCTTTTGGGTTGAATTGTTCTTCTCCCTGTGGGGTGTTTACTCCTGTGATGTATTTTAGAAAGGGCAATCATATTCCCTCTACGACTGCATTTTACAAGGCAAATAAATCAAGCTCTCGTACAACAGCCTCTCCTAGTCTCAGGCTGAGAGCCCCTTGTCCAAGGGACTAGGAAAACAGACCAGATAAAGTGCCAGGCTTCTCCAGGGCTGCCCCATGACGCTACTGCCCATGGACCAGCTGAAATGCTCTCCTGTGCAAGAAGATGAGATGGGGTTACTGGAAATTATCAGTATCTCTCTCCTGATCTTTTTCCTTTTCCAATATTTTGACTTTTTGTTTTCTGTATTACACTGAAGTTGCTTTAGCCCTGATGGTGCCCTTGCAGGGAAGGGCTCCACAGCACAGCAGTGTCCTCCCCTCCCTCTGACTTTTCCTATTTTAATTACTAATAAACTTTTATAAATAATAATTAAAAAAAAGTTGAAGTGGAATATCCTGCAGAACCCTAAAAGGAAAAT